>JAODUK010021941.1:0-17055 GCA_027564635.1 Typhlichthys eigenmanni
CCACCAACGCCACGTTGCACCACAGACTGTCCAGGAGTTGGCGGATGCTTTAGTCCAGGTCTGGGAGGACATCCCTCCCTGATAAATTTGATTTCCATTGATAATTTTTGTGTAATTTTGTTGTCAGCACATTCAACTATGTAAAGACGAAAGTATTACATATGATTAGTTCATTCATTCAGATCTAGCATGTGTTATCTTAGTGTTCCCTTTATTTTTTTGAGCAGTGTATTACATGTATAGGCTGCTACGCCACACCACCATCGCACTTTCAGACCAACTTCAGACCCCTCTACCAGAAGTGCCGTACATGTTGGATAATGGAAGATTGAACGGTTTTAGGATACGGCACTACTACAAGTCCAAAAACTTTGCCTGGATTTAGCGAATAAGCAGCCGCAAACCATAAAGTGGAACAAGTGAGCAGTCCATTGGCGGCCAGAACTGTCTTGTCTGCCTGCTTCTGCTTCGCTTGTTACGCTCTGTGTTTTGTTTGCTGTGTTTGACCAAATGGACAAGTATACTTTCCACCAAATACACCAAAGGCTATCTCTCTGCTCTTGCAAAAGCTCAACATTTAGACGGCACGTTAATAACATCATGTAGAGTAGCCAGCACATGAACTAGTTCTCTGAAACAAATGGCATATTAGTGTCTATAACAGCACAGACGTGTCTGTTGCGTCACCCATCTCCAGTGTAGCTAGGAGATAATGATTGTGTTGTAGCTTAGCGTGGCCATACTTCACACTGGTTGGTGAGCTTGGCGTAGGTGATGTCTAGCTGCTGGTACTGCCCCTTCAGCTTTGAGAAATCTGCTTCCAGGTGGGTGTGCTCGAGCCGGGCCGTGTTAGACTGGCTCTTCAGCTGCTTGTGGTCCGCTGACAGCTCCTCGTTGTCCTGCAGAAGCTGCCGGTAGGTCTGGTTCAGCCTGAGGAGGGGCGTAGCATTCGGCCGCTTAGCTTGTTTCCAAAGCAACTTACAGTAAAGGTATAGTCAGTCATTCTGGAGAAAGCTTATTATTTGAATTATATTATATTATATTATATTATATTATATTATATTATATTATATTATATTATATTATAATGCGATGCAAAATAAACCTGAGGAGCTATTTGCAGAATTAGACTCGCTGACAATAAGGAGCAGGCAGGGTTTGGGCATCTTGCTGAAGGCCCCATATTCTGAGATACTGTAGGTAGACCTGGCATGTGTGTTTGTATTAGCTCTGCGGGTCCCGACCCTGTTCACCCTGTAAGAGAATATGCCCAGCACCCAGCAGTGTCTCCTCACCAGTCCTTCTCGTCGTGGAGGCGCCGGCATTCGGCCACGGCGCTCCTGTGCTGCTCCTTCTCCAACGCCATCTTCTCTTGCTCCTCCTTCAGGGCTGTTTCCAGAACCTCCAGTTTGCTCCTCTGCTGCAGCAGCCCATTGTACCTGAGTGTAGTCACATACGCACCTCATTTTCAAGAGCATCCAACTGGCAAGCGTTTGGAAATTATCATGGAATGGCCAACTGAATCGCCAATGGTCTGATTTTCTTATGTCCGATACATACAGTGCACCACTTACACTTATTTGGGGAACTGAGAAACAGCAAACAACTCCTTGTAGTATCTTGCTGGTGTTAATATTATAACATTATAAAAATCAGCATTTTATGGGCTGAAAACTGAACTTCACGTTGTATCTGTTAAAAGTCACCATAGGACCTGGATGGCAGCAGTCAACAATGTCAACAACATGTTAATCATTACACAGTGAGGCAATGGTGGTTGACCAGGAGTTAGGTGACCTCACACCGCATCACGTGTCCCCACAGTGGCCTGTACAAAAGTCTGCTTTTATGCAACCAGACTTCAGAATTCTCCCATAGAGCTCCATTCAGAATTCTCCCATAGAGCGCCATTAAATATTCTACAAGTGGCATGTCTCCTCTACATGGTGTCTCCTCTAATGCTCCAGAGCTCCAGCCACTCCCACCTGTCCTGCATTGTGCGGTGCTCCAGCTCCAGGGTGCGGTAGACGTTCTTCAGGCAGCCATGCTTCCCCATCAGGGCCTCGTAGTCCGCGGCCTGGCGCTCGTGCAACACTGTCAGACGCTCGTGGTCCCGCAGCAGCTGCCCGTGGACGCCGCGCAGCTCCTCGCGCTCGCGTGCGGCGCTGGCACGCTCGCTCTCTGACGACGACTGCAGCTGCTGCAGCTGGCCGTTCTGGGCCAGGAGCGAAGCACTCTGGGAGCTCAGAGTGGACTTCTCCACCTGGGGAAGAAGGACGAGATTAATAATGGTTAATAATGCTCAAGGAAGGCATATAAAAGAGACAGGAGACAATATGACATTGGTATGAAGATCCCTAATTCCAAAGCACTCTAGCGTATGTACGGGCTTGCATCTACAAGATAGCTGTTCACTGCGTCGATGGACCGGGAGTTACACTTTCAGAGAGATGTGCGTCAGGCTAAGGCATACATACACCCTATCATGACTACACCGTAGCTTCAATGCAGAAGCATACGTCGGTACTAGATTATTTTTAATAATTTAGACAATAGAGGAATATAAAGCAATAATGTATTTTTACTGAGTTTATAGTGTTTCGATCTTGTTAAGGTTTCTCCATTACTATTTTCAGTTTGTTTAACTTGTATTATGCTTGAGAGCCCTTGAGAGAGTGCGTTATGGCACAGTAGTACCTGAAGGTTAGCATTGTGCATTTGCAGGACGGTGTTGGTCTCCTGCAGTGAGGCAGTCTGCCTCTGCAGGGCCAGGACCTGGGCCTGCTGGCTGCCACACTGGACCTCCAGCTGCTTCAGGTGGACCTGCAGAGCCTGGCGCTCTGCTTCCAGTGTGGCATTCTGCAGGGTAGGGGAGGAGATGAGAGGAGAGGAGAGGAAAGGGGAGAAGGGGAAAACAGGAGAGGAGAGGAGAGGAGAGGAGAGGAGGAGAGAGGGGAGCAGAGGAAAGGAGAGGAGAGGAGAGGAGAAATGAGAGGGTACATAATGGAGGAGAGGAGCAAGAAGAGGATAGGAAAGATGAGAGAAGAGGATAGTGAAGAGGAGAGGTGAAGAGAAGAGGTTGATGCAAGTTAGGTTAGGTTTAATCTGTTGTGCTGTGCACTCCTGGAAGCAAGCGTGCAGGAGAGTGACTAACCCTGCCTTTAGGGTGAGTGCAGTGTCTGAGTACTCACATTCCTCTCTACCTCGATGATGCGGTCCTTGACCCTCAACAGTTCTTTGGTGACTTCTTGGCTCTCCTGCTGCCATTCGCTCACCGCCCTGCCACCGTGCTTCGGCGTGGAGGAAGACGCTGCCTTCTCCTCCTCCTCCTGCCTCTGCTGCAGGGCCTCGTAGTTCAGCTTCACCTGCAGGAGTGGGGGGGGGTCAAAGGTCATCTGCCATCACTTTAGTGCCATACTGGTGCAGTGCATGCAGAGAGATTGGAGACAGAGAGGGCTCAATGGACGGAACTTCCACATTCAGAAGGAGGTGGGCGGGGTGAGGGCAACTTTTCACACTTTATGCAAACCAGAATGACACAGTGTTCCATGCAAGTCAATGGGGAGGTCCACGGATTTTACCACAATATTTCCCATTATTTCTCTCTGGGGCCGTTAATGGGTATTTGGAGTATATTACATGAATTTCCAAGTACCTATTAATCTGAGGCCACAACGGTATGTCTGCAGCAAAATGTTTTGGCTAAATTTACTTTGTTTCAGGCCATGCATGATAAACTGTTACGTCAGCCTCCACAACAAAATGTCGCTAGTGATACGCTTCCATTGAAATACAATTACAGTTCTCCATCTTTGATCTTATTCCAATAGTGCATGTGCACGTCTCAATGAATCTGCCTTTTCCCGGACCCCCTTTCACATTAAAAATGATCCACAGGAACTGGAATGTACTTGGAACGGGAGAGGAGAGCTGTGCTCCTGTGTCTAGGAATGGCACTCACAAGCTTGAGCTCCTGGCGCAGATGCTGATTGAGGGTGGAGGACTCCTGCAGACGGTCCTCCAGGGCAGCCATCTTTTCCTCTTTGATCTGAAGGGACCTCGTCAAACACAACTCCAGCTCCGACTCCAACCTCTTGAACCTGCTGCATGGAGGAAGAAACACTGTCAGCGTATACCAGCTACAGAAATTAATCTACTAATCTATATAACCTATTTTCTCACGGACTCATTATCCTTGTTATTCACCTGCTGTAATACCTTTTTCTATTGTAAAGCATTAAGCTGTAGCTTGATTTTTGTCTGGATGGCGTGGGGGTTGAGGAGGTAAATAGACTGCATTTATAAAGCACTTTTATCAACAGTGCTTTACAGTATTTTGCCTCACATTCACCCATTCACACACACATTCATACACCGATGGCGATTGCTGCCATGCAAGGTGCGACCATCCACCGGGAGCAGTTAGGGGTAGGGGGTTAGGCTTCTTGTTCAAGGATGCTTACTGGTAGGTCAACACCGGGTGGGAGCCCAGCACTAATCTAGCCCCCAGGAGGGCTTTTAATACAAAATGATCTGTTCAAAACATCCAGTATTTTTGGAAGGGTGTTTCTGGGGGGGAAATTCCAGCACCAATAATTAGATTAACATAATTACCTACAAAGAAAAGACAAAAATAAACTGCTGAGTGATAGGAAAGCACGAGAGCATGTCTAACACAGCAACCTTGGATCCTTCAGCTCTGCATGTCTTCAAAAGTGATGACAAAGTGGAATAAATGCAGTATGTTTAAATAAATGGAGCTGGACAGACAAAAAGCAAATCGTCTCCTCGACAGGCATTAAGGAGTCACCGTATTCTACACATGTTTCTCTTTCAGGGAAGTTGAAAAAACTAAACTTTACAGGATAAAAAATAAGCCTCATAAACCTATCACCTGTTCTCCGCTGACTCATGCTCAGCCTGCTGGGGGCGGCCCTGGTTGAGGGCCCTCATCTCCAGCTCATGGGCCAGCCTCACCAGTTCATTCTCCCTCTGCTGGGTTCTCAGTTTCTCACTGACCAGCTCCTACAAGGGTAAAGGTGGGTTCGCTTAGACAGTGAGACAGAACCAACTGAAACACGTGCTTTAGATGTTCCTGTAAAACAATCTCAAATTTCTTCAAATAAATGTTGTCTTTGCTCTAGTTTATGGCTGTAGACTCTATACTTTAAGGGCCCTATCTTACACCCGGCGCAAAGAGGCAGAAAGTGGCACAATGCGCAAATGCAAATGTGTTTGGTAGTTTCAGACCGACATAGTTGTCATTTTCCCATCCAGCGCCCACATTGTTTAAATAGCAAATGTCAATTTGAGTGCCCGTGGTTGTGTTGGTCTAAACATGAGGTATGGTCTGGCATATTGCTGGCACATTGCTATCTTGAGGAAGTGGAAAGTGATTGTGTGATTGATCAGCAAAAACCTGGTCTAAAGTCAATTGTGCATTATCAAGATAGCATCGCCAGCAGGTGCTCAACGAGCGTACACTCTGCTTGTTGCACACACAGGGATGCACAGGAACACACAGGAGCGCACCAACAACCAAAGGTTTAACAATTAAAAGAGCACTATGTGAAATATTATTAGTGTGTAGCCTACATCAACATATTTTAGGGATCTTGGTGAAGTCTCGCTGTTGCCATAGATGGTCTGCTCGCGCACTTTCACAATCTGCCGGTATAATAGCAATCTGCAGAGGTCAAAGCGCGTGGATATTTAAATTGAATTGTAGATGGTTGGTTTGTTGCAGTTTGCGCCTTGTGCTTTATACCATTATAACAGGGCCCTAATAGTTTCTGTTTGTGTTTATGTACAGTATATTCTATCTAATATACCCTATTTCTGTGTGCCCTTCATTTCCTCTCAGGGAGAGAGCGATTAACTAATGACATCCTTTGTAAACGTTGCTGATGTTTTGAAATAGGGGAATAATACCAGTGACATAGAAGAGACAGATCACTTAGAGAATTATGTATAGAGGTTTATTGGAGAGGTCCATAACAACAAAAATGGTGGTTGGAAGAAAAGAGCTAATCATTTTCTTTAGAACAGCTTAACCTTAACCTACAGTATTTAGCCAATCGTGTGATTGCAGCGACCCAAGCCCACAGTTGTACATGCGTAGCAGAAGTACTGTATAACGTCGGGAAGAAATACTTTCTGAAACTTATTTTTTGACAGTCACAAAAGGTTTCATGCGGTTTTGTACAGGTATGGCTCTCTCCTCCATTCATTTAGATATTGTCTTCCTAATAACTGCCCAGAGCCGTTACCAAGATGGCTGCCGAGTGGTCAGACTTGCCTATAAGGCAAGCAAATCACTGCTTCTATAAACAAAGCCAAATGCCAGTGAGCCTTAGGTAGGCTCCCTCAGCCTCACCTCTCGAAGGGTGACCAGCGTTCTTTGATCGATAGCAGCTTGCTTGGTCAGTTCCATGTTGTCCCTCTCCAGGCCCTTCAGCCTCTCCGCTGCCTCCCTCAACCCCTCTATCTCCTTAGACAGGATGTGTGTGTCCCTCTGCAGGCTGGCCATGTGCATGCTACTGCTGTCCAGGCTAGCCTCCTGGATGTCCACCTGAGAAGGGAGGAGATTAGCCTCCTGAGACCATCCACATATCGCAAGCTACAGTTTAATTTCGCAGCGAGTCAGTCTGGAGCCGTTACATTCACAGGTGTTTGTTGACCAGATAGAAAATTGACCTCATTTAGCATTCTAACTGGGCGAGGTAGTCCGAACGTGTTTTAAGAAGTTTGATTGGAATGTATTAGCGCCGCCTTTATTAGAAACGCTTTTGAACTAAGGGGTTCCAGACTGATAATGAGTCAAACTGGAGCCTCAGTGAGATCAGGATAGTCTCAAGAGGCTAGAGGAGGATAGCAGCTGAGCAGAAGACTAAACCATTATGCCCTCACAGGCTGGCGTGACCTTCTGTTTGGGAGTGGAGCACCCAGACCACTGGACTTACTGTCACAAGTACACCAATGATCAGGAACGGCTACCTGCTGCCGCAGGCGCCGGTTCTCTTTCTCCAGCCGCCGCTTGTCCCTCTCCAGGCCGGAGCGCTCCTGCTCAAAGCGCTGCTTCTCCCCCTCCAGCTGCTCCAGGCGCCGGGCGGAGATCCGTAGCTTCTCCAGCACCGCCTGCAGACCCTGGTTCTCCGCCTCCAGCTCCTGCACCTCCGCCTCCAGCCGCTGGAGCTTCCTGCCTGAAGTCAACAGAAGGAGACATGGAGAGGTATGGAAGATTGTGACTGGCCATCAAATCACTTAACAAGTGATTTAACAATATTTCTTGGTACTGTAAGTCTACATAGTATAACATAGTGGCTGCAGCAACTATATTATACCCTTGGAAATGTATCATATCATCTTATTTTAATTGAATATCTAAACACCTTAGAGAGCTTATGATATGAGGTTATGTTATGATGTTAGACCCTTAGAACAAAGGACAACACACACTAGTCAGACAGGGCAGGTTCTCTGCCTAGAGAGTCTGGCAGGACTATGTGATAGGCACGACGAGGAGGTGTGTGTGATATGAAGGGTATGATTACCTTGTTCACAGCTAAAGGTTTGAGCATTGATTCCGAGAGAACGTCATGGTAACTGTTCAACACTGTTCAACTCACATTCTATCATATTTTCCTGTGCTACTGTTTACCAGTGTTGTCCATGGAGGCCTGCAGCTGCTGGTTCTCTGTGCCCAGTTCCCTGCACCTGGTCTCCAGACGCTCTATGTGCTTACTGGCATGGCAGGAGCGCGTGGGCCGACCAGCGACCATGCAGTCCCAACAGGAGCCACTGCCAGGGAAGTGATGGTGAGCTCCAGCAACACCATGTAGGTTAGCAGGTTCTTTCAGATGTTCCTCACTCTCTCCTTCCTCCAGTTGACCTTTCTCCTGGTCTAGGACAAATGTCTCCTGCTCAGATCCGCCCAGCTGCTCTGTCTCGGGTCGCTGATGGCATTTCAATTCCCCATTAGCCATCGGCTGGGTTGCCGCCCCGGACACCAATGCGTTGGTCCTGTCCGTCGGAGAGTTGTGGACCCCTGAGATCTGTCCAGTTGTGGAGGTAAGGGTATTAATGAACGAGCTCTGGCAGACACAGTGTTGGTTGTGTTGGGGACTGTAGCTGACATAGGAGGTTCTCAGCTCCTCGATGGTCGTCAGAAGCCTTCGGTTCTCCTTCTCCAGCCTCAACAGCCTGCTTCGTGCCTTCTCGCTGACCTCCTCGCACAGAGACTGCTGGCCTGTGGGTATACAGACCCACCGTTAGCTGCTGAATCAACACAGGTGCTTGAAATACTGAGACAGTGGATAATTGGAATGAATGAGCATGTTGGGTCCTCATTCAAGTCCAACGATTCCAGGTGTGGAATCCTTTTGTTGTGAGGCGACCGTGATTGGGCAAAACACCCACACATATGCATGTCAATTTGGTGTTTCTCATGCCTACCCCCTTGTGGCCACTAATTACACACTTCCACTTTAATGTATTCCACTGTTTCATCCTATCTCCCGGGTAATATGCCGCCTTCACGTTCTATCGGAAAAATAATATTTACGACTTCCAAGTACATGAGCGGTCAAAGTCGTAATTACTTAATTGGGAAACTGTTTTTCTATGATATTCAAGTTGCAGAGTTATGTGGGATGGCAATACAAACATGGAGGGAGCCAAAACATGTATGTATGCTTATTTAGCTTGTTCAGCGTGTAGAAAATGTAGGTATTACAATGTTTCAACAAGCTATTTCATTGAAAAAAGTTACATTTAAGTGAAAGTGCTTTCTGAACGTAATTTGCTACAGGTTCACTGGTTA
Source organism: Typhlichthys eigenmanni (assembly GCA_027564635.1). NCBI lineage: Eukaryota > Metazoa > Chordata > Actinopteri > Percopsiformes > Amblyopsidae > Typhlichthys > Typhlichthys eigenmanni. The sequence goes on from JAODUK010021941.1 coordinate 8,822, forward strand.
TAGTCACGGCAATATCCCCTAACGATTTCTCTTTATATAAAACATCAGAAATAAAAACAATGTTTCTGATAGAGCGTCAATTTCTTGCTGCTTCCTAATAGACCATTCTGACCTGTCAATCATGCGTCAACAATAACTAATCGGATTACCTGATTATGCCTTATGTCGCACAAACAAAGCTAATTGTTAGCAGTTATTAGTCAGATTACTACGAACTTGAATGCATGACATGTCATAATTCTGAGTTTCAAACTTGTAAATAGGATCTTACAAGTGAAGACATGCATGTGAAAGTGGCATTACCCTGGGAGCTCTCTGTTTCCTTGGAGAGCTGCTCTAACTCCCAGCCCAGGATTTGGGACTCCTCCATGCTTCTCCTTTGAGACAGACACAAGGAGAGGTTCTCCTCCTGCAGCTCCTCTATGCGCCTATGGTCAACCTCCTTTTCCTAGAGGGGACATAAAGGCAAAACAATACATGGAATGAGTGTTGTTGTGGATACGAGCACCTCACAGATGGACCTAATATAAACGATAAAAACATGTCTTGCAGGTACAACAAATACATATAAAGTAGCAAAAAAAAAGAGTATAGAATATTACTTCAGCTGTGATAGGAGCTGTGTTTTCAATGGTTACTTCTGTTCGATCCTAAGACTTTTCAATGGTTGTTTACATGTTACTTTTGTTCGATCCTGGGAATTTTCCTTGGTTGTTTACAGGTTAATTCTGTTCGATCCTGGGAATACTATGCATACTTACATGCATTTCACCATAGGACACCAACATGACAATAGGACAATAGGTGTCCTATTGTGAGAAACCAAGGGGCTATTGCGTGTGTGTTATACAAGCATTAAGGCAAGCAAAGTGCAACTGACACTACCAGCTATCTCCCCTTCACTCTGGATCATGTGACTGCTATCATGTGAATGCTATCAGACCCATGGTGCTACCACAGGTCTGAGGGTGAGAATGTGGGGGACCTGACCTGCTCCAGTTCGTCCATCCGGGCCTTTAGCAGCAGGTTGTGCTTCACCAGCTGGTGGAGTTTATCGGACCGGGCCCTCCAGCCTAACACCTGATCCTCCAGCACCTCCTTGGTCTCCTGCAGCAACCTATTGTCCTCTTTCAACTCCTATGACACAACACACACACACACACAGATGTAAGACAGTAGGTTAGTACTTTTAAAACACACGCCATCTAGTGGACACGGACAGTAGTGGAAGGAAACACCCACGCCGCTCAAGTTTCAACTTGTGTGCTCCATGTATTCCTGTATCATACAGGGCTACATGGAGCACATACATACGTGTGCTGCTTTTCATCGTCAGCTTCAAACGGGAAAGTTAAAGTACAAGGTTGAAGCTATGCTGCATCTGTGCACCGACCTCCACTTTGGCCTTGTACAACTCCATGCTGTGCAGTTTCTCCCTGTAGCGGCCCACTTCGCTCTCCAGCCTGTCGGTCCGTACGGCCCGCTCCCTCAGGGCATCCAGCTCATCCCGGTAGGCGCGGGCTGCGCGGGCCTCCACCAGCAGCTGGGTGTTCTGGTGGAGGCACACACAGACAGGGACCATCACTAGAACCAGGCCCGAGATGGGATCACTTTGAAACCAAACAGCCATCGAGCTGCCTGTGCCAATGGGGACACCTATATTCTGATCACTTCTGTGTACTGTATGGTGCAATGCTGTAGGAAGTACTAGAAAAGTACCTGAACTATAAATGCACAGTATAATGTAAAGACTAAATTATGATTGGAATATAGTGAGTTTGCCGATGTAAATATATGTGAAAGTTTGGGGTTGTAATTTTAAAGCGTTTGTGGAAATGTAAAGAGTTAAGTGTTCATGCTAACTGCTGCAGCCTGTTTCAGGTAAAAAGCAATAGGGGACGTTATCTTTAGCTTGTTTGTTGAGATGTAAATCCATACGAGCTTTACCGGCATCTGGGAAACAGGGTCAGAGTACAGGGGTTGGAATTCCCCGCCAATAAACCACTATAGCGTGCATTAATCTGTGTTATCTGTGACGCGAGTGGTCGGGAAGATTCGGTGTGCCATTGAACAAGGAAGCAAGTATTAGTAACCTCCTGTTGGATTCTCTTCAGCTCTGCCTCCATGTTGTCCAGCTCATTTCTACAGTCCAGCACCTGTTCACTCTTCTCCTCTCTGTTGGCAGAGGGGTGGCAGTATAGTGAGAGATGTGGGACAGTTGTATGTTAGTGTTCACCAGTGTAATTAACATTTTTAAAGTAGTTATTAAACTTTTTGATCAGAAAAAAAAAGCGGGTCATGCTCTATCATCAAAGTTATGTTTACAGTGGTGCACAAATATAGCACATGCATATTGACCAAGATAACAATAATAATCAACTAAACAACTACTACCTATACGCATTTTGCAATGAAATTACAATTGTCTTAAACATAAGGGTAGGCCTATATTACAAATATTGATGCATTATTATTTAAAGAAAGATTGCACAAGATAATACAGTTGTTGCTTTCTACATTCTTTTTTAGATCCGCTGTTCTGTTTCAAAGCATATTCACATGCAATGCATGCGGGTGTGTGCATTAGAATCCACGATACAATGGCTTACAATAGTGTTTGAGATGGGAGTGAGTGACTAAGTGGGACATGCAAGATGATAAGGACGACACAATGACTCTTTATACACAAAGCTCCTGTAGAGCCTTTTTTCTACAAAGCCAAGCCTGACACCATCTGCTCCCAAGGAGGGTGTTTTACACACATCTTCCAACAAATCTATCACTTGTTCAACAAGAGGTATGTGCCATCCATCTCAAGGTACGGTATATATAAAAGAGCTGCTCACTGCTACTGTAGACCCATCAGAAAGTGCAGAACCATTCCATGTTTGGTATCTCAATGTGAACACCATAGAGTCAGTGTAACAACTAGTGCAATAGTGCAGCACACATATAGTATGAGGGTGTACCGGTACATGAAACAGGTTGGTAAGATGGACATGTACATTTACAGTATAATTACAGCATGTGAGCAAGGGAATGGAAATGAAAAGCCAATGTGGGTCAGTGGCACTGCCCAGTCATTGACAAGGCAGGCATCTATGTGGGCCAATCTCCCCTCTGGGCATCTCTTATCCTGTACTATCAGGCTTAGTCTCTCTCTCTCTCTCTCTCTCTCTCTCTCTCTCTCTCTCTCTCTCTCTCTCTCTCTCTCTCTCTCTCTCTCTCTCTTTCTAGCTACCTGTGTTCTACTGACAGCTATAGAGCATAGCTATCTGTGTTCTACTGACAGCTATAACTCATAGCTATCTGTGTTCTACTGACAGCTATAGAGCATAGCTATCTGTGTTCTACTGACAGCTATAGAGCATAGCTATCTGTGTTCTACTGACAGCTATAGAACATAGCTATCTGTGTTGTACTGACAGCTATAGAGCATAGCGATCTGTGTTCTACTGACAGCTATAGAGGATTGCTGGCTGTGTGTTCCGAGCTCTGTACTCACAGCTCTTGACGTAGGCGTCTGATCTTGGCCTTGTAGTCGGCCAGCTCCACCGCCAGGTGTTGCTGGGACCCCACCTGCTGCTGTTGCATGCTGGGACATTGGACAGCGTAGTTGGCGCTGGGCGGGGTACTCAGCGGGCTAACCTCTCCCTCCCTTGCTTGCGTGAGCTCTGCTATAGTCTTCATAAAAAGGAAAGCAATGCATGTATGGAGTCATGGCACTTATAGAACATCTACAGTATGCATTTGCTAAATAAAATTAGATTAAAACAAGTCCTTTTTTTATATCCTAGACCTAGATTATTATATATCATACCAATATACACAGTTGGGCAGGTCACTTTCTATATCCATTACAGTTCATAGTACTAAAATAGCAATCAGTAACGTAATGTAAGGATTACCTACATGTTGTAACATAATCTGATTACTTTCCATTACTTTTGGTGTACACCCTATAAAAATAATTATTTGAAACACCATCCAATACTATTTGCTGCGTTGGCATGGCATATCTTGGTATTTATGTGGCCGTACATGGTGCTCAGGGGAAAAGATCAAATAGGACTTTTTTTCAGTCAATAACTGATGTTAAAGAAAGGTCATTAAGAAAAAAGATGATGGTTATATGCTTTCTTTCTCCTGTTAACATCCCTTTTAAATTTGAAAGTAGTCCTGCAATTAACCAATATATTTTTCAGAAATACCCGTAATCTGTTTACAATATTCTAGCTAACAATGTAATGGATTACATTTTTTTTGTAATCAATTATTCCCCAACCCTGCCAATATCATCATGAATCATACCACACACCAATTCATACAGGGTTACTACAGCTCATGCCTCAAAAGGGACTGCTCTGTCAAAGCTTCCAGATGTTAATAAAATGCTTTAAAAAGAAAAAGCCTGTACAAAGTAGGGTACCTCCAGATGTGTGTCTCTCTGGTCCAGCAGGCATCTGAGGTGTAGCGCCATGCTCCTGACCATAGTCTCCAGCTCACCTGGGTGCAGTTCACTGGCCTCCAGCCACTGCAGGTCCAACACATTGTCCTGGCTGTGGGTCACCTGGGGTGCAGCCAGTGGAGGACAAGGGAACAACGTTGTAAGGGAGGAGGGGAGTATGTCAACATAGTTGTCCTTTAGCTGCTTAGGTAAGACGCATCATTACTACCTGATCCGAAGTACACATCCATTAGATGCAGTAACCACATTGTAATATATCTTGTATGCCCAGGAGCCCTCGCTGTTTACATAAAATATATATATATCGCACAAAGAGAAACACTGTAGAAAGAGACTGGAGCCCAAAAACCACTGTGCTTCTTTCTTAGAGGCGCATCGCAATAAGTCATGTAGAACATGTTAGCATTTACACAGTCAGCTGACATTTCCTGGCACCACCTTCTCTACATAACTATTTTATGATTAGTACTCACGTATTACTCCTACTGTGCCAGCATGACGTGTGAATTTTGACCACGAAAGCAACATAAGAACCAGCAATGATAGAATTAGCTTTAACTGTACCTCTTGAATATGTGCTGCTATGGCTGCTTTCTCGTCAAAGTCCAGCGCCTGGATCCTTTCAATGTATTCCTCTTTCTTCTCACACTTAACACAAAGATAAAGGAAGACATTCGCATTGATGCAGCCAATGAAAGTGTGAAATTAATGCAGGCCATAATGTACAAACTTGACACAATGACATGCTATGTCTTTGCACATATATGCAAAATATGCAAATGTATACACATTTTTTGTTTGCTGTCGAGTTTTGTACTGTAGGCATGTTCACAGTAAGAATGTGTTTGCACACACACACACACACACACACACACACACACACAGAGTCACTTAAATACCAAGATCTGTGCATACCTGGACCGCACATCCCAGCAGTAGCAGTAACATCTTCTTCATTTCCTCCAGACTTTTCTCTTTAGGAAGGACAGACACATGTGGGACATGCTTGCCACATCCTCCACTTCAAAAACTAGTGCGGTTATTAGACTGATGGTGTGCTATGACTGTCATAACACACCATCAGTCAAACCGATGGCAAGGGCCACATTAAAGCACTCTTGCAACCACATTAAATGCATCTTGCGACCCTTTGAGGAAGGGGGCATTCTGAAATAATAGAAAGAATTTCTATTCATTGTCTTTAATAAAACATATACATTTTTCGGAACATTATGGGTCGCGAAACCCACAAAGTATGTACACAAAAGTGTTAAGACATTCCTAGCTTTATTATATATGGCATTACTGTAAGATACGTACATTTTCCACACAGTAAGTGCATAGTTTACACCTAAAACCTTCCCATCATTTGTAAAAACCTCTTCTTGCAGTATATTTGCCGTAGGGGTCAAGACCTCCAAGGTTATTTAATTGGTGGTTTTATTTAACTGCTATACATTAGTTTTATTCTCTTTCAGGTGCATTGAAGTTTATGTTTGTTTAAGGTTCTTTAAATGTGGTTTGTGTTACTATCATCCTGGGCTGTGTTAACGTAATATCCATACTATTGTAAATACAGTACTGGTGACCTATAATATAGCTACGTACCGCAGTACGGAGTCTTTACAAGCAGCAGCACATTGGGCAGAGGAGTCATGACCAGCTGTCTGAGGGTATCCTTGGATAGACCAAGAGAGACAGATAGAGAGAGAGAGAGAGGGAGAGAGAGAGAGGGAGAGATGAGAGAAATATAGGTGCAGGAGCAGAGATGGGCCAGGACAAAACCCTTTGCTGGGGTGCAGCCAATGCCTTCTGAATAGGGGAGTATACACATAGGGGTGTATGGCACACACAGCAGCTACTTAAATATGTGCGGAAACAGGGCCAGCAAATGGAAAGTGGAGGGGGGGGGGGGCAGTTTCCCTGGTGCAATGGTGAACTGCCAAAACCATGGCCCGTTTGCCCTGTTTCAGTCTAGGAACTTTCAGCTGTATACAATGTGTGTGTGTGTGTGTGTGTGTGTGTGCGTGTGTGAGCAAGTGTCTGTTGGGGCGGTGGGGAGAGGGAAGTGGGGGAGGGGGGGGGTTGTTAAGGATTCTTTTTAGTTCCTCATGAGAGATACAAGCCCTCTTATATTCAGGAAACTATTAGTTATTCCCATGTGAAAAGAAAGCGGCAATTGACAGGGCCCATTTAGCTTCAGTACCAGTCACATTTTCCAGTGACTGCCGTAGGGAATGGTCAACAGACTTCCCTGACACTCTAAGCTTCCCCTTTCTTCCCATATTAAGGCTGATAATGAATGGAAATGCTATAGACTTGAGTTGTATTACTCATCATTTAGATAAGGGCTCTGCTTTGAGGAAGGGAGCAGGACGATGCTAAATTAGACAAGCCAGTCTACAGTATACTGTACTTCATAGGGATGAGATTCAGACTGTTTCATTCAGAATGAGAGTAGACTACAACAGAATGTGTCAGACACAGTAGTATTCTATAAGACGTATTGCATTTAACTGTGTATAGCATTAAACTCTTATCACCTCAGCTCAGTCAAACAACTGATACATGTAATGACTGCGAGGGGGGGTAATGGCGCTTAATTACTAAAACAGTAGATCCCGCAAAGAGGAAGAGGATCCCACATTCCAAGTGTGCCTTCTGGCTGACAGTCTAGCCATTTAAAATGGGTCAATCTAAAGCCCTGGCCACGATCGCAGCTTTACGAGGGCTAGATGCTCATGGCTAGCCTCAGCGCTGTGCTAACAACACAGCTGGTTGGTTACATGGCTGATATTTAGGGCACAGGCGTTATTAAGAAGAGCTATATGACCTGGTGCCATACCAGGCAGTGATGGAGGAACAGATGTGTTGTGGGATGTGTAGCATGCGTGCCTGTTTACTGTATGTGTGTACAATCAGACAGAGTTGACTGCCTGCAGCAGCCAGTCAACTCGTACCATGCCAAGAAATTAAGAAGAATATACTTTAAAATAGCAAATTAAAATTATATTGAACAATAAAAATATAAAAGCTAAATATACAATGTATATCTACTGATATGCACGGCCAATAACCATGGCTAAGTTTATGTATTCCATTTTATAGAGGAGAACCTTTATCTCACCAGATAGTAAGACTTAATTTGCCGGACAAGGATGTTCAAGTTCTTGATCCTCTGATTTGGGTCACCATTCACCTTGCTCACACCCTGTAGTGCTGCTGTAGGATTTCTGGAGGCAGAATAACACATATTACACCACACACTATAGTATCGTTTGATGTGTCTTGAATGTATCCTATTCCATGAGTGTCAAGCCCATTACAGTAATTGTAAATTAGTCAATAGCTGCAGTTGTCATGTTTGACACGGACATATTGTGAGAGGTTTGACCTTAGGGAAAAGAACCACATTTTCAGGCAGAGAACAAGAGAAGAGATTGATCAGGGAGAGAGAGAGAGAGAGAGAGAGAGAGAGAGAGAGAGAGAGAGAGAGAGAGAGAGAGAGAGAGAGAAATGAAGACACAAATGAGGAGATGATGAAAGAGAGAAAGAACATTGGCTATGACAGTAAGAAGTCACAGAAGGACATACAGAAGAGAAATAGCATAACGAGAACATCTGTGTGATTGTGCTGCACTGCCACTAAAACACAACAACTCCCTAATCTCTGAGGGTCTTCCAACCCCCATACATTGTTTGAGCAGGAAGGGGGGTGGGGGTGGGGGGGGGGGGGGGGGTAAATGAATTGGGCGCGTGCAAGAGT
>JAODUK010021952.1:0-25204 GCA_027564635.1 Typhlichthys eigenmanni
GGAATGCCCTCCTCCACTACATTAAGGGATCACGCTGCTCCCTGAAAATGAGTATTGATCCTCTTAGGACCAGGATCGTTTAGGAGATTAATGCGAGCAGCGGCGGGCTCCCTGGCGCTCCACCCAGGACCGGGGAGAGATCAGGCCTCGTGTGCCTGCCTGGGGACCTATGGAGAGGTCCCGGTGTGGGGTTGCACTATTAAGGGGGGGCTGGTGCATCCCCCCCCCCCCCCCCCACCCCCCCTCCACCCCCCTTCCTGCTAACGCCACGCCATCTGGGCCGCGCACATAAGCAAAAGAGCGTCAGCGTGTGACTGTGGGGGGTGGGGGGCGGTGACAGTGGGAGATCACGGTCTGCGTTAGAAACAGATACAGCGTGAATGGACAGAAGGGCCAGGAAGCCAGTTGGAGGAGCACAGAGGAAACGAGAGTGAAAGAGGGGAACAGAAAGCAGCAGCATTGCATGAGAGGAGCAGGGCGAAAGTATACACACGCCCTGCTCCGAATAGAGAGGAGAGAGGCAGGAGGCCGCGGCAGTGATAGAGAGACGCCAGAGACTAAACTGCTTAATCTCTCCCAGGAGACCGTGGCTAAATGTGAGCCCCCCTCCCACTCTGCCTCCACTCTCGACAGACCACCAACCCCCCACGCAAGACTATCACAGCCACAGCACTTTGCTAGGCCAGCGACCAGCTGCATGTAGGGCGGCTATCAGGCTAAAAGAGTGCATAGGACACACACGTGCGATCTCACATGCGCACACACACGCACGCACGCATGCACGCACGCACACACGCACGCACACGCACACACACACCTCTACCTATGTAGCTCAGGTGGAGCTTACACCGGTAAATAATGCAGTGTAGCTAAATTTCAGCCAAATATAATGAAACTTATGAAAATTGACGGTGTAATGTAGTCACTTGTGAGTTTAACGTGAGATAATGGCCCTTCTTGTTTCTCTCTTGTTTTAAGTCCCATAAGTAAACACCAAAATACATAAAGATTTGCAGACAGATTTAATGTTAGTGAATTTCCTCGTGTTTTTGAGGTCAAATTGCTCCCTGGGAAATTCCTAAGACAAATACAATAAGTATTCAGAACTTGATGAATGTGTTTTTCTGATCCTTAAGATCTAACAATAATGTTTTGTGTATTGGGCAAGTTACTCAGGGATTATATTTAATTACTATATACGTATTACTACTTCAAAAGGTAATAATATTACTTTACTTATTACTGTGTATTAAAAGTAATTAGTTACGCTACTAGTTACATTACTATATTACTTTCACAATCAATACCCTGCCTCGCCCCTTCTGAAAAGTGACAACCTGTGTAGCCAGCTCATTTTATAATTGAATCCTCTTTATTGGAACAATAATGAATCTTAGGAGTCAACAATCAGCCAAAGTGAAAACATTGCAGCCTCTCAAACCAGATGACTGGACAGGTTGGTTCATTTAGCCTACCCTACGTTTGGCTAGGACCAGTAATCTTGTTCTGGTTAACGCAGTAATGCATCATAATTTTGATTAGTAATTATAATAATATTACCGTTAAGGAAATTGTAATTAGTTACACTACTAGTTACTGGAAAAAATTATAAATTTACACTGATACATAAATTTAACACAATATTTTCAACTTGCGTTCATCCGGTTTAATGTATTTAATAAAAAATAATTGTGACAGGAAGTAGATGATGCAGGGTGGAATGAGCCTCGAACCTCAGTGAGAATTAAAGATGGACAGGGTGACATCTACTGCACACCCCACATCATTTGACAAGCAGTAGTTTAATAGGCCTAGCCTTGATCCGCATGGCACAAGGTCTCAGGATCCGCAAAAATATTCTTGAAAGTTTAAAAGTCTAAAAATTACCAGGATAACATAACCCGAACAAATCTTTGTTGACAATAGGAATATACAGTACTGTAAAGACACATACATAAATATAAAGTTCTAAGATAAAAAATAACGGGTCTGGGATTCCAAATGTATTGAGAAACACGGTCACACATTGCTTATTTGATTCTATTTTCATGTCTGCAGCTTACGTCTCCCTCGGTGTCTGTCTGAGTGTATCTTTCTCCTGTTCCTCTCTTTAAACTGCAGAGACTACATCTGCAAGAGATTAGATTGCTGGTCTCCAGGGTGACAGGCGTACGATAGGCGCATAGCAGCACCTCCCGACACTCACGATAAAACAAACAAACAAACTCCCTCGCTTCCATGATTCCACAGGGGCCGTTTGCCTGAGTTCTGAGAGCGGCTGACCTGTGGTTGAACACTACAATATGGCTGCCGGTGCAACAGTCCAAAGCATATACTTATTTTGGCCTGCCGGTGTGTTAGTGCCGCCACATGTATTGCATACAAATTAATCTTCACACATGCATTCTCCCTCTCTCTCTCTCTCTCTCTATCTCGCTTGCTCACTCACACCGGCACTGTAACCTCTGAGTCAGTCTTGCCCTCTCCACCCCACCTTCACCCGACAACCCTCCCTCTCCCCCCCCTTGTGTCTGTCAAAGTAGACAGTCATCTCCTGGAAACCCCGGTTTAAATTTATACTACTGGACCACGCGGTGCATTTTACCGCTCGTTTGTTGTTGCCGCTGGAATGACCACTGTAGGCTACGTTTTGCAAAGACGTCAGGTCAAGCTCGGTCTGTAAAGCTGTTATTTTTGGACACGACTTCTATTGCACTTGACATCACTCAAGTCACCCTCTCGGTGAAACACTACCTGTAAAGAGATATGGATATTATTGCTCAGGTTGATTCAGGAAGGATATTTTCCAGACTTCTTGTTTGCCTACAGTATGTTCCCGTATCACTCCTTATTGATCTGTTATTATGAAGTCTGAATGTTATTTTCCAAGTCTCATGCAACGCCGTTATCAAATGCTGTTTAAAATAACATTGCTAATAGATTGGATTGGATAGCCTATGTAAGCATGATTGTTGGTGTGTCTGTGTGTCTGTGTGTCTGTCCCCCCAGTATACCACAGGCAGCTATATTCATACAGCTGAATTAAGGAGTCTTGTTGTCCCCATTCCAACCCCCCCAACACACACAAACACACACCTCCACCCACCCACCCCCCTTCATTCCAGCATAAACACATTTCCTTGCTTATGAACAGTGGTAGAGCTATAAATGTACATAGATGCGAGCCAATCACTATCGCGTCCCTTCACTCAAACGCTCCATATTAAGCCTTGCTTGTCAAGCAGATTGTCTCCGCTGCTCCAAGCAGGCTGCTGTGTGTGTATGTGAAACAGTTTTCGTTAAGGGAGGATTGCCATGGGCCACAGTCTGTCAATTTAATGCAATTTCACAGCTCAGCTTCCACGTGGCCACTCCAGGGTCCGACCGTGGCCACCCACACCTTTACAAGAGCCAGCAAGAGGTGCTGAAAGGGTGATGGACCGCTTGAAACTTTTAGGAGCGAAACGGGAGCCCCAGAATGAAATTCCAGCACAGGAAATGACTGCAATAATAATATAACACTTAGTAAGGCTTAGTAAGAAATAAACATACACACACAAAATAATATTCAGTTTGTGCTTCCATTTAAGATTGCACGAAGGGGAAACACTCGTCAGTAAGAATAAAATCTTACTTGGAATAAGAAACTTAATCCATTGAAATTGAAGTATCTAAAAAAATATATATTGCAGTCCAGTACATAATGTGAATTTGTGTAAACATACAGAAGAAATGGATAGTGGAACAATAACTGATTGCTTACATCCAACATTAGACAATCCATATCCATACAATTACAAAGGTTTTGTGGTTACTAATACTCGTCCCCAGCCACTAGAAATAGGAGGGGGAATCATAGCCAGCTCTTCCGATATCACTTGCCACCTCTTGAGCCTTCACCCCGAAGGTGAAAGCCAAACACACGTGATAGTCTGACATCTGGAAGGAACTCAATAGTGAGATAGTGTTTAATTTTCATGTTATATAGCTCTGGAGAGGGCCAGGGTGCCTTGGCTTCAGAGTTTGGAAGGGAGGAACAGGCCCTAGAGCCACAAAGCCTAAAGGGAATTATGCCATTGGAAACCTCACACACACACACAAGCATGCAGACATGCTTATTAAACACATGCATACCTAACCAAAGTCTCACCAAGAGGGAAAAAATGAAACAGAATGTTATTTGTGTGTTCTCTCTGGTCCCAGATGTCTAAGACAATCTCCCTCACCACTTTTAAAATGGCCACTTTAAAAATATATACCGCTTAGCACACTAAGCCTGCCTTAGTAATGCTACAAGGCCAAACAAGTGTGGGATGTGATTTGGCTAATTACACCGGAGGCATTTCGACATTAAGATAATAGCTGGCAGTTGACCTAAATCAGTCAAAAAAACAAACAACACAACAATTGCACAAGCCTTCATGTTAGAGAATCATGAGAGGCTCATGCTTATTCAACATGTCCACTGAGGTGTGCAGTCTCTTCATTTAATATTTCCATAATGTTGCATTTGAGTACGCGCCAGCCATCCCTGCAACGAGAAGGTAATGCATTCTATGCCAATGGCGAAAAGGTACGCTTGGAACAACAGGAGTTGGAGTTTGCAACTTGACAGTGGACACATGCATAATTAAGCTAAATAACCAATGAATATTTCATCTCAAAAGATCAAAACGGTGTAATGTCTCACATAATTAGCAAGGTAAATTACTTTCAGAGGGAACTAACAACAAGATATAAGGATATTACAGTACATTACAGTAGCCTACATCTTACAGTATTTACATTGCATATCCTCAAGCCTTTAAATAAATGATATAGGAAAGAAAATCACTGCGGAAAGAAACGTATTTTGAATTTATGCTGTGTTTGACACATTTTCGCTGGACGTCAATTGGGAGTGGGTGATTTTTCTTTTTATTTCAGTTGATTTTCCCAAATCTTTGTAGAAATCTTTATTATAGGAACCGTTATATGGACAGGTCTTGTAATTCATCTTGAGGCGTAAAACACAATATGGCATGCAGTTGGGTGCAGATGTGCAATACCAGCACAGATTCCTTTTTTCCATAGCAGCAGATAGCTTTTGCCAAATGTTTGACAAGTCTGGGACTTATACAGGTCTCTAACTGTAGTTGTATTTTTTGTGAGCTTCCAGTTTCTTAACACCAAATCATAAATGATCAGAAAACATCTTCTGTAGGACACATAGTCCCAGTAATAATTTTTCAAGTACACTGAGAGAATAACGTGCTGCAAATTCCATTACAACTCAATATAACAAGCTGTTTTTATACTACTGTAGCCTATATAGAAATGAATGATCCACAGTTAAGATGGCCTTGCAAGATTAAAAACTAAAATCTAAAATACTGTAGTGAGTAAAAATACAACATTCTTAATCATAGCGATTCTGTTAGATTTCTGGCATAGACCTCAATGGCTTGTCCTCAAGCAGGTCTATGTACCTATATACCATTAGGGATGAGAATTAACCTGCCACAGCCTGAAATGGTTTGGTGAGCACTGGTCGATATTGTCATTATCCTAAAGCAATTCTTAATTCTATCTAGCTCTGAGCTAAAGATCTTTGTATTGATCTCAAAGTAGATGCCTAGTAGATGTAGATGAACTATTTTTTTTCCTTCTGCATTGTTAAAAAAAACAAAAAACAATAACACAGGAGAATATTTATTCTAACATAGAGTACTACTATGTTGAATTTATGCTATATGTGCAAGGAGGTTTCGTAGACGATATACGGTACAATCTAGATATAGTAGTTTGCTCCATCCATGCATGCTGTTGAGCAAATATAAGGTTGGTGCTATTTTTTCAAAAGCTTATTTTTCCACCTCTGGCAAATGCTAATGAATGTTACCTTTGTATGTCATCAAGGCTTACAGAACACAACCCTCTCTCTCTTTCATATCCTGTTTAGGGAGATGAAAGATATTGATATTACATGTGCAACACTATCAGCATAAAACAACCTCTAAGCAAGTAGCTGTCAGGACAACTGTAGCTAAGTTCTGACTACTCAAACCATCTACTGTAGATGCTGCTTTATTAGGTTGTCTGTTGTGTATTTATCGATAGGGTAGTGAGAGGTAGCCACAATAAGAGAAAGAATTCCTAAGCACCAAATTAATGAACAGGTCTCTCTCTCTCTCTCCCTCTCTCTCTCTCTCTCTCTCTCTCTCTCTCTCTCTCTCTCTCTCTCAGCCCCCACCCTATATACACGCACACACTTACACACACCACTACAGCAGAGAGCGACGCCACCTGCCAGAGACTATAGAATGTCGCCTGTGACAGTGGTTAACAGAAGCGATGTGTTGCCGCAGGTGACTCAAATTGCAAGACTAACAACATCATGCTTCATTGCGCCAACAACCCAGTGTTATTAAACAGCAGTTTGTGTGTGGAACCATTCATCCCACACACATGTGCAGCAATTACTGTAATTCAATCTATATTTGAATACATATGATAAAATATGACGTTGGCCTAATAAATCATATTATTACTCATTGGTATTTATTTCTCAATTATTATTATTATTATTATTATTATTATTAGTAGTAGTAGTAGTAGTAGTAGTAGTAGTAGTAGTAATAGTACATGCAGACTTTTAATAAAACCAGTTTCCGATTGTATTTATATTTTATTTTCAGAATAGAAATTATATTTCTACAGTAGTGTTATAGTAGTAGCACGTGTGCTATTTCTGTGTATGAGCTTTACATATTAGAACAGTATTTTATTTTATTTACTTTATTTACAAACAGTAAGGTAAAATAAAATAACAGTATACTTTCAGTAAAGTGTAAGTGACAGCTTCCCTCTCCTCTAAAATTACAGTTGCACTGGCGATGTCTACATTTCGCAGTCACTCATTGGCTACGTTTGTAGAGCCAACTAGGGCTGTACCAATGCTCTCTGTACCAATAGGTAATTCACGAACCGAAGAATGTTTTTGTTTTATTTTATGAAAGACGTAAGATCAAATATCCACATACAATATAATAGTTAACATATGCATAACGTTTTATTGTGTTGGGTGCAAGCATAAGGGTAAAATTGTACGACAGAAAACATAGTTATATTTCTTCTCCCCTTCAGAATGCAGCAGAAGGTATAGCTAAAAATGGCTGGTGTGAAACCTTTACTACGATCGAGCGTTTAACAAGATATTTGCAAAAATGAGCTTATGTCCAGTATAAAGACGAACCATCCAAACTGCTGGGGATACAGGTGAGGCTAGTTTCAAGATAAATGATATTTCTATGGACTTCGCTGCATTTATCCATAGAAATACAAAGCCTAATACGGTTGGTATGCAATGTTATCACGATAGATCCAATAGCAGTGATGTCTGACTTTTGCCAACATTTACTTGTGCATAGCTCTCAACATACATACATATACCAAACTGTATCTGCAAATGCACATACTTTTAGATCGATTAGTGTTTTACAAATATGCAGAATAGGCCTTTGGCTCTGCATCTCTGCTCTGCAAAAAATACGTCATCAGAGTAGGATTTCCCTGACCGAATGACCGATCTTGTATCAGTGTTTACTGACATCACAAATATAAAGCGTGTTCATTGTCGAAATTTCCAGTGATTACAACGCCACAATAAAAGACATGATTATATTCCCTGATTCAACAATCTTGAGCAAATCACAACATGATGTTTACAATATAGAATGATTGGTTAATCGAACCTGTTGCTTGTTTCGTTTCTATTTGTGTGTGTGTGTGTGTGTGTGTGTGTGTGTGTGCGTTTTATAACTGAACAAAATGTAATAATCTAATCTTATTTGACTATATTTTGTTAATATAATAATCATATTTAGCACTAGGCCTCTTGGTGTAAAATAACAATAACTTTCTGTTTATGGCGTCACTGCATAATGTGATCCAAGTAGGCCTACTGTGTGAATTAGCAATAGGTTCAGGTCAGAAATATGTCCTTATACTTATTGCGAATAATGATGGATGACAATTTATAGAATATGTAGGTGCTGTTTTTTTATTTTTATAAAATTTTATGTTATTTTAAGGTTTTATACAAGCAAAATGTAAAGCAGCATTTCTACACTACAGTTAACATTACAGAATGCAAATCTATTTTTGCATTTTAAAATAAATTGACAGCCAAATGACATTATAAACATTAGTTAAAATGGCTAGGGAGGGTTGTTTTTTGTGTGTTTTTAAATTGCATAATGCTAATATGAACAGTTAAAATCAAGCCCTGTTTTTGGTCAACTATTAGGATATGGCAAGTTGTATGAAGTTTAATTGAATGTGTTACATTTTCAGTGAAACATATCTAATAAGGATTTTAATTTTTAAACCACTTAAAAGAGCTGATGTACATTTTCTCTACAGCAGATTGCACTTTGTTGAAATCCAAGTAGTACATGTGGACAAGGATTTGAGGTTAAGTCACGACAGATTCTGGCAAAATGTGAGAACGAATGCTTTATATCCAAAGCTGGAGTGCCGTGTGTCATTACTGTGTGTGACTACAATAACAACACAAGGACCCAAACAAAACCATGTGGGCCGGCCAACACGGTGCGGTCACCAATATGTCATGCATCCCATTGCCAGCTGATTGTTGGCCTAGCAGGAGTTTATGTAATGGTGTATTAACCACGTGCAGATAGAAGAGGCTGGACGTTAACGTGCCATCTGGTTGTAAACACATCGCCTGCGAGTGTGGATCATTTACTTTGGCCTGGAGAGTAGCACCAGTGTGGTTTCACAAGTGGGTATATGAGGGAGGAGGAGAGGAAATTCAAATGTTAGCCCAACATTTCCTCTTCAGATCATATCACCATGTCACACAGTGGGCAGGTCCATTTTGTCTGATCTGTAGGCTAGCTTGAGCAGTATCTGAAGTCCACAGGCTTTCCAGCCAGGTTTTTCTGACCAGTTATTCCCTATGTTTCACGTGTCATAGTATGCTGCGGTGTGTTCTATGAGAAGCACCGCACCAGATGAGGATGATTGCATTTTCCAGAGTTATTTATATTTCTTTATGGCTAAGCTTTTTCCAGATTTGGTGTGTCGGTCTCAACGTTGATCTAATTTAGCGTACGGTGCCAGCATTACACAACTGGATAATAACAGCACATCTCCACGAAATGACACTAAAGTTTTGTGCTAATTCAGAGATCTAAAGCCTAAATTAGAACCAAGTCCTTTTTCTTTTTTAGAAATGCTGACATTTTTACTTGTTTTAAGCATTATTTTTGAAACATTATAAAAAAATAAAAAAACAAAGATGTTGTCAATTCACTGTTTTGAAATATGTTTCTTCTCCCACCTGAATCATGTGTGTCCAGTCAGTCCACTGAGTTACTCATGCATACAGAGTAGAAGAGAACAAGAAACGTGCATCTCAAGCCTGAATAATGAATGGTGGTGACCATGTTGTGGATGGAACGGGATGTGGTTCAGTAATAGTCTGGTGAACGTTTCCCCGGTAAAATGTTCCTCTGGCCAGAAACCTTGTTTCCGAGAAAAGTTAATGAAAATTGCATATGAAACTTAACAACTGACTTTTAGTGGATTTGCTGCAGGCTGGAGATGAGGTATATAATTATGTTATAACTGGTCTTCCGTGCAAGCCGGTTTTGTTCGCCTTCTGTATGTTTAAAATCTGCCGGTGTCCATTAGCATCACAGGGTCCTAATCTGTTAAGAACTGGCCACGGTGATGTCCCAGGTTGGTTACAGTATTGTTAGGCTGGACACATTTACGGTACAGTACAAACCTCTTAAGATAGAATATCATATTCTTCTCACTGTAGTCGAGACAAGCATCTTTGCAAATGGAGCCCAGTGTAATCCAGGTCTATACAGGAAGTAGTGTGATTTTATGATGGACCAACCACAAATGCATTCAGGTTAGTAAACCAGGCTCTATAGAGCCTGTAAAATGCTTTGAGTTTACTCTAGATTAAGGGAGGTTTGATGGACACAAACGTTACAATGTACCTTTTTATTAGTATAGATGGACTTTAAAGGTGTAGTCAGCGATTGTAAGCCCGTACACTTTTGTCATATTCAACGATTAAATTGATCTCGTGGCGGTCTGCTATAGCTGCACATTCTGTGTGTGTGTGTGCGTGCGTGTGCGTGTTGAATAAATAATCCAATGTTTCTACCCAGCCCTGGTCCTAGAACACAAACAAAGTGGTGCAGGCCGCACCACACAACAATATCCCAGCTTTCGCAATGTATTTCCAATGTGGGTAGGGGGGGAACCTTCTGCTGAGCACCCTATGGAAATGAAGGGAGAGGTGGTTTTGTTTTTGGAGTATATCAACAAGCATTCTCCAGAATTAACCATTTGATTTCTTAAATCAAACCTAATTTCAAAACCGTGTGTCAGGATTTGTCATCAGCAGAAGTTTCTTATTCTAATGACTACCATGCTTAATTACCCAGTTTGCACCAGACAGTGAGGAAAATATCCCACGTTTTGGGATCGTTCGTCCTGTCTGACACAGGTGGTTTAGTGTGCGATTAAAGCCCACGTCTTGTCATGCTGCCGGGGGCCCGGGGGGCCCTCACACCACTGCCGTGGCGGGTACAGCGTATGCAGTTTGGTTTGCTTATGTCCGCCCCCGCAGCCCCCCCGTCCTGCATTTTAACCCTGCCCCCCCCCCCCCCCCCCCCGGAGCTTTCCCTTGGTCTATCTCGTAAACAGTGTGTTAGTCTCTCTCTCCATCTTCCTCTTTATCCCACAGCTATGATTTAGGCGTCAGGGTGGCACCCACTCCATCGCCAGGTCCTGGATCAGGTTACCCTGCCATTACTCAGTTCTTCCCATGTCGTGGGTGCTTCAAATCAGGCGTAGCCCTCCCTGCCTCCCTGCCAACCTGCCACCATGCCTGAGGCTGCAGTGCCTCCCCAGGCCTGTGGACTAAAGAGTGCAGTTGGACCACAGACGCCCCTTGTCAGTGTAGCCGGTCCAGCTGTGGCACGGAGGGAAGAAAGAGCTCCCAGGAAAGTGCCACAGTCGAGTGAACAGCAGGAGCACGGGCTTGGTGGGAGGGAGGGAGGGAGAGAGGGAGAGGGAGGGAGGGAGAGAGAGAGGGAGAGATGCAGTAAGCCCTTGACCATGCATAGCTATCATTTGGCCCCGTCCAGTGGAAGCAAATATACCAATATTGTTGTAGCCTTGTGTAGGCTCACGGCTTGCTATTGTAAGTTTTTTTTTTTTTTTTTTTTTTTTTTTTTTTGTCCTTTACACTGAAATAGAAAAATATTGTTTAGAGAGGCCGTTTGTTGGTCGCGCCACAGACCGCACAACAGGCATGGCTCTCGCGTATATGTCACAAAGTCAGTTGGTGATTTGTGGACCTCAACGTTTTATGGTTATGTAATGTCGGCTCCCTTGACGAGTAAAATGTCTTGTTAAACCCGGCACCGCCCTTTCTCCATAAAAGTGAGTGATGCAGGCAGCAGAAGAGGGCCATGCCACCCTGTTAGGGATGGCCTTCGCGCTTTAGTATACGGCCCATCGCTAGCTAGGATGTTGTTAGCGGACCGAAGAGCTTTGCCAAAGCATGACGCAGCAGGAATTTCTCCGGGCTGTGCGTAATCACTTGATTAATGTGTGCTGAGCAAAACTCTTTTAATGTATTGAGGGTTGGTTTGGTTTCATCGTCCTGCAAGTGTAATAGCCTATAGGAGAAGAATGAGACGTGGTTATATTTCTGTGGCTCTTTCAAGATTCCTATTTTGTTCAGCCTTGCGTGCATTCAGTGACGGCGCCGTCATTTATTGACATGCGGTTGTCCAGAACGTTGTAAAGTCGTCAGTATGGTTGGTTACATGCGCTTGGCTAAGTCTCCGTAATTGGATGACAGGCAACTCTGGGGCACGGTAGCATGTATCGCTCATCTCTCCGCTAGCTCTACGGTGAGGAGACATATGGGTTGGGGAAACACAGTTGTTTGTTGGGGAAGGCCTGGCTCTGAAGCCTGAGGGCTTGTCAAATACAAAACAAGGACAGTAACTGCCTTGGTTAACCCACATCTGCTTGTAGCCTGCTGATTTCTAAGCTCGCACTCCCATTGTCATAGACTTACTTACAACTGTATTGTTTGTTGCATAGGACATGGTTTAGACCAGGGCTATTCAACTCCGGTCCTGGAGGGCCGCACCCTGCATGTTTTAGATTTATCCCTCCTCCCACAAATGAACGTGTCAATATCTTTTTATTTATTATTTTTGTCTGGGAAGTTTTTGCCCAAGCTTTAACTTGTGTAAATATGCATGTGTTAGCTTCATACCTTGCCCGTGGATTCCTTGCCTTGTTAACACACAAGGTAATTTCCCATTTTTTTTACACACGCACACAAACAAAAAACCCACAGCACTTGTTCATTCGCTCAACCCCCCCGTATTACGTCATTTACCTTCGCAGTGAGAAGGGTATGAAGCTGACTAACCTTGGCTGGCATACATGCTTGTGAGGCTTACGGTTAATGCTGAACTGCTGTAATCCATCCCATGGTTTCAGAGCAGCGATAGCGAAGTTCAACATGTACCTGACAGCGCTAAATGATTTCTCATTTCCTGCCAGAGGGGGACTGGAGGGGGTAATGGCAAGCAGCTGCCTTAGCTGGACGTTACCTTGTCTTTCTGTCGCCATGCTGCCTCTTTTGAGCTAGCCTTGCATCACAGTACACCTTATTTAGATGAAGCCCTACGCTGGGTGTTATGATACTAAGGCCTCTGGGTGAGCAGTAACCATAGTTTGACATAATGCGTCTCCTTTAAGGTATGGTACCTGGAGAAAGCTTGTTGATAGTATAACTGGATCAAAACGAGAACACCTCTCCCTTCAATGCCACAGGGTGCTCCCTCAGAAGCTTTGCCCCCTTCAATGCCACAGGGTGCTCCCTCAGAAGCTTTGCCCCCTTCAATGCCATAAGGTGCTCCCTCAGAAGCGCCTCCCCACACATTGTAAACGCATCGCATTGTTGTTGTGTGCGGTCTGCACCACTTTGTTTGTGTTGAAACACCAGATAATTTTTTTTTCTGCACACGCTGAACGCCAAGATATCAAGCCACGAGGACGTATTTCGTGAATTTGACAAAAAATGTATTAGCTTACAATGCCTTTTTAACGGGTGATTTCTGCAGGTGGCAGGAAAAAAGAAAACCCCCAAACTCATCTAGGTGGTTTTGTCCACTTCCTCTTGCGCTCTGTGTTATTCATCTGACGCCTGCTACTCCCATTCTCCTCTTTCTCTCCTTATTAGCTAAATACTCCATTGATTGGCCAGTTTGAGGACGTGTGTGTGTGTGTGTGTGTGTACGTGCATGGCGGCCATATTTATCACCTGAACAGAGGAGCACGCAGGATGTTGCCTCTGCTATTGGCTGTCCTATCCTTCATTGGAAAACGATAAACATAAATCTGTGGAATGCGTTTCTGTAATGTAAGTCTGCAGTGGACTTAGATTGGGAGAGGAGGGGGGTACGCTGATCTGCTCTGCTTACCTTAGGCGGTGGAATTAGAGAGCCACTGCTCTACGGGGTTTGCTGACATTTGAGGAAAAAAAGCCCACCTTCAGCAAAGGCGGACTTTGCAAATCAGTGTCACGAGTGTCGGTCACTGCCGCTCTCAAAATGGAGAAGAGGACACAAGCGGTTCCCGTAGCAATGCAAGGGGACATCGCATAGGACAAAGCTTTGTCCCAATAACTCGCTGCTAATTAACAAAGTAATTATGATCAGAATCTCATCACTGTCTGTGCAAATGAAACATCAAAGGGAATCCCCTTTATTCGTCGAGCGGAGGGGGATTAGACTGTCCCGATTCCATTCCCGCCCATTATCCTACCCAATGTGTGTCACCCAAGGGACGTCTGCTGAAAAGAGCAAGTCAATGTTATGGCGAGTTAAGGCCCCTGCTCTGCCCGGTCAGAGCATCTGCTCATAATGCATTTGCTATACATATTTCAGCTGGAGCAAATCTGTTTTGATAAGTAATGTCACTCCAAGGACACGGTTCGATCTCTCCGTCCGCGGCCACGCCGACTGGAAGCCAGGCCGCATTGTTATCTCATTCCTCATGTGGGGAAAATGATGGATTAACAAACATTTTATAAACAGTGCATTGAGCATGTCTGCAGTTTTATCACCAGCGAGGACTGCCAAAGCAGCCTCGCTCATCATGATGGATGGTATTTTCCACTTGTGTTCCAGAACTGCCGACTCGGGGATATGGACTTGGAGATACGGGTACAGGCCTTAACTAATATTTGATCCCGTGGGGCCGTTTCACACTGTGGAGGGAAGTTAATGCGGAGATGCGTCGGGGGGTCTATTTCTCCGTGGCCTTTTTAGTTAGTTACTCGAGTTTGCTGTCATTCGCTGTCTTGTATTTGTCAGTACTCTGACCGTGCTCTAGTCTCTACAGGCTGAGCTGCCTCTTAAAGTAAACAATTTAATGTTCTTTGGGAAAATACCACAGTGCTCTTTCCTGGGCCACGTAAACATTGTGGTCAGTAATGCTCTGCAGAGTGCTCTCTCCGCGTTCCTTCTGGAGGAGACCAGCAGCGATGTAGCGGCGAGACACAATGGAACATCAATGATATTCAGCCACTTGTGGTAATGACAGGTGAAATAAAAAGAGTCAGTGGGTGGGAGGGTAGTGGGTACAGAGATAAAATGATCTCAACCTGAGGCAATGCGATTACCAATGGGATCTGATCATATCGTTGACTGACAGATGACTGAAACATTTCGGGTGGGAAACACAAGAGGGATATGTAGGCACCCAAAGCCGGGAATGTAAGCTAAACAACCAATTTTCAGCTGCAATGGTATGTGTGCGTGGTGTGCGTGTGCGCATGCATGCTTGTGTGTGTGTATGTGTTTGACCGTCATGTGACGGCGTAGGAATTGGCTTACTGCATCGGGCTTACTGCAGCGGGACTTACGGGTGATAAGTGTTCCCCTGCACATGGTACAAAGCAAACCTCTGTTTCCTGAACGGTCTTGTGCAGTTTGTGCCGAGCCGATTGCAGTGCCAGTGTTTCCTCTTTATTTCACCTTATTTCACCACACTCTGTAAAGACAGTGATGGGGGGGATTCAAAGACAACCTATGTTGAATTAGAGGGTTCCTCGTGTTTTATTGCTTTTTCTTTGCACCCCATTAGAGCCCCCCTGGTGTTTAGACATCACTCCATTGAGCAGAAACTCAAAGTCTGTTCAGTGTAGCTCGCTGCCTCAAACAGCGTGCGTTAAACCCCCCTCCCCCACCCCCATGCAGATATTTTTCTTTCTAGTCCAGGTTGCCTAATGCCAACAGGTATTCATAGCGCATTACTGTAGGAATAAGTCACATGACTCACATCACCGAAATAGCTTCCTGGTCTCCTCCCTCTCGGCCAGGAAGGGGTTACTCTCCATGTTTCCTGTCCAATTCCCAGTGCTCAGGCTACATTCTGATTGCTTTCTTGATGTTAAACATTCCCAGGCTCCCATAACCTTCTAGCCTGCCTGCACAGTCCCCGAGCTCTCCTAGGTGAAGGAGTGGGCGAACCTCCTGTTCTGTAAGGATAAAAATCTCAACTTTTTTGGGGGGAGGAAGGAGGTGTAAGGGGGGCGGCGAGAGATAGGGGTAGGGGGTGTTTGGGGGGGAGGGGGCATTCCTAAGTGTGAGGCTATGGGAAAGCAGGCTCGCCCAAAAGCCAGTGTTGTTCGAAATTGCTTCTCTTGTGAAACAGGGGTTTTTGGAGCCGAGGTTTGTAGTGCAAGAAAGCACTTGAGCCCATCTGATGTAAACCAGTGTGACGTTCTGTCTATTAAGTCCGTTTGTTTGCCTGCTGAATCGAAATAAAGACTAAGGAAATGCTGTGAAGCTTGTAACATATAGTGTTTTAATAAATGTACACTTCTCCGTCAAATATTTTTTATTCTCCCGCGTTCTCATCCTCCCACGGCCCTCTGTCCAACTCTGTTCTTCATCTCCTGAGACAATCGATCAACAGCTGTGTTGCATCATTATCTTGTCCGAGCTTTGCTTTTGTTAAAGAGGCTAAACCTGATCCAGATTCCGGCCAGCGTGCATGGGAGGTTGGGTTGTGAGTGACCCAGGAGCAGCGCTGGGCCAAGCTAGGCTATATTTAGCTCTGTGATGCTCAGGCTAATTGCCCTCCCAGGCCTAATCATTCCCAGGCTCCGCAGCTTGCGAGCGAGACTGCAGGGGAGGCCAAACACCGACTAACCTCGTGTTAAAGAGATGTCAACATCTATGGGCTTGTCAGAACGCTGTTCAGACAAGACAAATTAGCCCAATATGCTTCCATCTCTTAGGCAATTAAGCCTATCCATGGCAAGCTAAGAGTTTTATTACAGTTCTTATGAAGACAATATAGAGACTATGCTTTATTTTTGCTGCTGTATCAATGATGTGAAGATGTTGGTTGTTGATGTCTCTAAGAACAGCGTTAAATTGCGGTACGTTAGGAGTCACTTGTGAGCGGCACGTTGTCTTCATGACAACGTGCCGCTCACAAGTGACTCCTAACGTCTTCATGACAACGTGCATTCCCTCAGAGAGCAAAGTGCCGTAATGAGGGTCTTTGTCGGCCGACGCCGCGTGTGTGTGTGTGTGTGTGTGCATACGTGCTCACACAAATGTGCTTTTTAGTATAGGGTTACACCATTTCCAGTGTACTTCCTGTCCTCCTGCTGCCCTAGGCCAAGCAGCGGGCACAGCAGCGGGGTGGGTGGGGTGGGGGCAGGGGTAGAGGGTTGCCTGGCGGGGTCTGGGTGGTGGTGGTAATGGTGGTGGTCGTGAGCAGAAGCAGGAGGAGGATGAGGAGGTGGAGGAGGAGTCCCAGACACAGCTCAATAGAGGCAGCCCACCTTCCTGCCGTGCCTTGACACTGCAGCAGGGAGGGAGGGAGAGAGGGTTTCCTTCCTGGTCCCTGCTCCCACACACTTCCTGACCCCAGACTGGCTTTTCCAAGGCCCTTGGCTATCATGAGCACACACCTGTGTCTCTGGGCCAGGTGGGACATAGGCACGATGACCAAAACGACCCCGGGGAAACCAACGCTTCTATAAATAAATAAATAAATAAATAGGTCTGTCTGTCACACAATGCGTTATTGTGCACTAGAGCTGTAGTTAGGGGGCGTCCTGTACACTCATCTAGCAGAAAATCACTGTAATTAGACTACATCGTTAAGACGTAGCAGTACCGTATGCAAACAATTCTATAGCCATTGTAACACTCAAATTGTGACTAGGAAAAAATCAGGCAGGGAACATTTGAGAGAACGTGTTTTTAAACCCCTAAAATTGATTCTCCGTCTCCTCTCTCATTGTTCCAAGGACAAGCTAATCTCCCCTCTCTTCTGTTTCCTACTGCATCACACGATGCAACCCTTTAAATTAGGGCTCATGATGAGTCTGCGCTCTCGACAATCAATTAGCTCCGCAAAGTCCCCCCAGAAAAGGTTACCTGTGGCCATTTGGACCAGTCCGCACAAGCCTCCCCCTGCCAATTTTCATTTGGCTAATTAAATAAATGGCTCAGCCCGTAGAGTCGGCTGAATGAAATGTCTAAATATTGACGTTGTATAGCGAGGAAAGTTCTGGGCATTTGTTATTAAGGAGAGGAGGGTAGAAGGGGGGGGGATAAGTGGGCGTGTGAGCCGCAGAGCTGCTTTAATGATTTTAGCAGAGATCTCATTATTTATGAGGACTGTAAGTTATTCATGCACAGCAGCGGCTATCTATCACCGCTGGATTAAAGTGCTTAGGCTCACTGTTGCTCAAATTAGTCCGATTCGCTAAACACTGCTGAGAGCTGAATATGCAAAAGAAAAGCGTCATGGGCTTTTCCACTACCACAACTAGGGTTGTGTATTGGCGAGTTGGTGATACGATACGGGCCACGATTCGATATATTGCGATTTATAATTTGTGGAAAACTTTCATATCAATGCTAATGTGTGATGTAAACTTGCTCCGGGACTGCGGATGGAAATGAAATCTTAAAGCTAAATCAGGCAACAAGCATCTCTCCTCTCTTTTGAGGTTAATTTACATATGTTTTTTACAAATAAATTAAGTGATAAAAACTTTCTATTAAACCTTTTTTTTTTTTTTTTTAAAGAACATTTCGATACAGTATTTTAGACAATCAATACAGTATTGCACAACGTAATATCGCGATACTCGATATATTGATATTTTCTCTGAACCTTCACTAACCAGGCTTGGTTACTGCTTTTCTAGCCCACTAAGCCACTGACCAGGCTCTTATGAAGGCCTAAGCAGACCACATCAATTAGCTTGCGTTGTCTCCGTGATGGTCTTCCCACTTGCTCCTCCCAAGCAGGGGGTGGCGCTGCTGCCAAATGCAATTCCTTACCTGCTTACCTTACCTCAACCCATTCCTCCCCCCCTCGCCCGTGACTGACAGCGCCTGTTTGTCGCTGCTCAACATGTCAGGTGGCGCTCCAGTGACGCTTTTAAAACCATCAACCCAAGTGGCGTGTGTATGTGTGCGTGCGTGTGAGAGAGACGTGCGGACCAGGGAAAGGTACTGAATACAGACGGAAAGAAGCACATGAAGGTTGTCATATTGAATCATCGGAGACGTGCATGTAATTGGATTGGGAGCAAGAGCTCTATTTGACGTGAACAATCCTATTTTGTGTGTGTGTGTTTGCACGTGTGCTTGTTCGCGTGAGCGTGTGTGTACATGCGTGCGTGTGTGTGTGTGTACGTGCGCGTGTGTGTGCTCCCGGCTGGCCAGGTGGCAGGTCTGTGGAGTGCCTGGCAGGCTGCAGTGTCTCTGGGCCGTGCTGATAGCGCTGTGTCCCCTCTGAGCCTGGAACACGGCACCAGTCCTGTCCACGCTCTGATCTGGGTCCAGCAGCTAACGGCTGCCAGGCCCAGGCAGGATGAAGACACGGCCGAGGCCGTCGGGCTGAGCCCGGTCGTCAGACGTGTAAGGCGGGCTTGATGATGGATAGCTCCCCCACCTCCCAGAACCTCGTGCTGTGTCTCTGTGCCGGCGTTCTGGGAGGCTCGGATGCGCCCTCAGAGAGTGAGAGCCCTCCCTCGCTCTCCCCCTCTCTCCCCCTCTCATCTCCCTTGATCTGCCTGAAATTGCCCCCCCCCCCCGTCCCAGTTCTACATCAGCGCCAATCTCTTTATTACACTCTGTAAGTCCTGCAAGGGTAACCTTGGGGGTCTCTGTGGGATCAATTTAAAAGTACACCCCCCACCCCTCCTTTCTCTCCTTGGCCCCTGTTGGCTGATTGAGGCCGTGCACCAGCAAAACAGTCTTTTCTTTTGATCAACACCCCCCCCCCCCCATACTGTTTTAACTTTCTGTCAGAGCTTCACGCGGCTGCTTGTCTGTTCCACTTCCTGAGAGATGTGTTCCCGCCGTCCGTCCCTTTCTTCTCTCTGCACCTGCGAGAGCACGCCGAGTCGGAGAGCAAAAGTTTGGGCGAGGGAAAAAAAAAAAAACCCAACTGTAACGGTAACAATCAAAGGCATCTTTTTGGTGTGTGTGTGACCAGTGGGCACCAGAGCCTGGACGCTGTGATGCATTATTCACCAGTGGTGCCGGGCTGTGTGTTTCTCTCCTCCGCTAAGGCCTGTTCTCTACCACATGAACATAGGTGACCACCCAGCAAGAGCACAGAGACAACTCCAATCAACACTAACTATAATAAAGGCACAGCAGTAATCGCATGTGATTGGCTATGAAATAGGAATTGGCATGTTGTTTGTTGTGTAATACGACTTGTTTGGACAGGAGCCAGGCCTCGTCCCCACCTCCTCGCCCTCCAATCGGGTCGCAGAGGGTCAAAACAGGAGCTTTTCTTGTCTTACCACGGTGACCTCTCTCCCACAGTGACGGGGGAACTGTGGTCACCTAAGATAAAAATATTCTGGGGTTTGTTTCAGGCTGCACAAAGTGAACAATACTCATTTTGTGTCAGTGAAGTCTAAAACTTTTTGTTTTGTTGGAGAGAGAGAGAGAGAACAAACTGTAATATGCGAGAGAGAGACTCACAAGTGGCTTGGATGTGAGAATCGTGTCTGTTAACATAAAGTGAGGCGACCCTTATTTTCAAGTCCCTCGTTGATGACATCATTGACTTAGCGCAGCACTAATTGTGGTTTAATGCCAGAGCGGAGAGTGGAGGGCTGTAATTTCCCCGCCCTTTCCCCGGAATAGAGACGACAGCTTTTGATGCGGCCTGCGCTAATTTAGGATTTGAGCACCACAGCTGCGGGACACCTAGCACTTCGCTGCTTCTCATTCTGCCTTTAAGGGTAGATTAAAAAGCAACTTGTTTCTTTTTCACATTCACTGCGGTGGCTTGTAGTTTTTTTAAAAAAAAATTTTTAGATATAATTATTTCGATATTGGGCCTTAGCGCACCTGGTACTCACTATACCCTTAGCCTCGTCTGCACACGGTCGACGTGGAATCTGGAACCCAAAAAAATTTTATTAAAAAAAAAAAGGTAATTTTCCTTTTGACTCTGTTGCAAAACCAACAGCTTTAAGCTTTGGAGGAAGGAAGCCCACTTTCCCTGCCACCTCTGCCTCAGAAATGCAATCATTTTGAATGTAAAATGACATATGTCAGTTCTGTCCCCGGGGTTTGTGAGGCAACATGTTTTATATAACACTAGGCAGTAAGGGAGTTAGCCAGGCAGTTGTAGCATGCAGAATGTGTCATTATGAATGTATATGCACAGCGCTCTGGTGTAATGGCATCCATCTTCCTGCCCAGGCAAACACACACCTACGCACGCACGTACACACACGCACACACAGTGTTCATAAACACACATTGCACACACACACACACACACACACACATACAAACACAAAAGCTCTACCTGCGTTTTATCCCTTCCGTTATAGCAGGGCCTGTATAAACAGCAGGTCTGCTTGAAGTGGAAGGGCTTAATCACAAATGTAATCATTTACATTGTTAGCTGGTTACTGGACTGATGGAGGAGACCCAGAGGTGGCCATGGCAGCCAGCAGTATGGCCTGGCTGGGAAACTCCGCCTGATAACAGACCGGAAGAGTAGAGGTGGACAATGGCATGGAGGAGAAGATTGCACCATGTAGTATTGGTTCTAAGCTAACTTTGTGGTGGCTTACATTCCCACAGTGCTGGTGAAGCCATGTATTGAAAGGTCTGTTGTTTTCTAAGGCACAATGTCTGCCCCCGTGTAGGCGGTAATGCAATTTTCATTCTGTGCTTGGTAACGAGCTCTGGGAGGAGATGTCACTGACACTGTGCACATTCTGTACGAGCTGCAGCGCGACCATGAAGCTGTTATCCACGAGTGAAACAGACGTTTTGCCATTTTACTCTTTACTACCCGTGTGTCCACAAGGGCATGCCCCTCGCACACTGACTCCATTGTACCTGGCTTCCCAGCCAGCTTGCTGCCAGGGCCACAGCCTGTTAACTCCGATTCAGAGGGTTGAGGTCGCTAATGAGCGATGTCACATTTGACATAGACACCTCCTGCTCAGGGGGGGAGGGGGAGGGGGAGAGAGAAACAGTTTCATCACCGCTGGGTTGATCCAGGGCGTCTCGTCCGTACGCTTTACTGTGGAAATGTCTCAAAGCCAGGCCTGGCTAGTCATACAGTATGACGCACCATGCACAGTGCTCTTGTAGACGTACTTGAAGGTATATTGTAGGCTAAATGTAAGCTAATACACTTTTTGTCAAATTCAACAAATATCTCGTTATTTTGCTATCTTGCGTGATCTCTGTGCGTGTTGAAAACATAATCAGATGTTTCCACACAGCCCTGGCTCCGTAAATAGCAACATAAAGTGGCAAACACTGCTCATATCAACAAAGCCGTAGTACAACTTTTTGAGTCACAATGTGTGAGGCGGCCCCGCGGAGGACCGCGGAGCGATACGGTTTTGATTTGAGCTCAAAATTAGACTAGACAAGAATGACTGACTAAGCTTGAGTTTAAGCCCCGGACACACTGCAAGCGACTAGTAGCGACGAGCAATGAGGTTAAGCAACTTGAAACGGGCAAAAAAAATGGTGGTGCAAAGTGGGCGGGCACCGAGTTAAACCAATCTCTTCAGGCGACACGATCGAGGCGCCTACCAATGGGAGCTAAGGATATCATTGACTGACAAACATTTTGGGTGGGGAAATATAGGAGAAGGATCCCTAGGCAACCAAAGCCTGGAATGTAAACAAGCAACCAAATTTCAGCCACAAAGCGATGGGTGACGAGCGGATCTCTTGCAGCGTGTCATGGCTTTAGACCTTTTTAGTCCATGCCTGGTTTGCATTCATTGGCGGACCACACCAGCTGCCATGTCAGTCAGCAGTGGCAGCATGATGAATAAGCAAATAATTACAAACACACGGAACATGGCCTCAGGGTTAATATCTGAAGTGCTTAAGTTCAGTGTTAAGCATTGTGTTTTCTAATGCGACCCTATCCAGGTCCATTAGAACGCTGTTGTTGAGATTACTCGGCTGTGCCGTCTGTGAGCGGCAGTCAGGCGTTCTGCATTTCCAGCGTGTCCGCTGCTCTCGTTTCTCATTAATTCATTCAGACAACTGGAGTGATCGTTCTATGGTGAATATGCACTGAAAACGCCTCTGTGACTGTCTGGCCTGACGGTGCGCGTGTTCAAGCGAGTAAAGGTGTGCACGCTTGTGTGTGTGTGTGTGTGTGTGTGCGCAGCTCTTCCCTTGCCCCCAAAAACAATGGAAGTGTCAGAGCGAATTAGCCCCCCCTACCTGACTGAGCTCAGAGAGAGAGAGAGAGAGAAAGGCATGTTGTGTGCGTGAACGCTAGTATTGCCCCCCCCCCCCCCTTTCTTTTCCTGAGGTGCCCTAACAAGCTTGTTGGAAGGTGTGTTAAATGAATAATTTATTCAGGAGAGCACTCCTTACTTATTTAATACATCTGGATCTGACTGAGTGGGCAGCCAGTATCCCCGATCGCCTAGACACCCTTGGCTAAACGAGCACTCGCTTCGCCTTAATGGAAGGCCAAAGCGACAGGCATTTATAGAGCATGAGAGAGAGAGCGAGAGAGAGAGTTCACTTGGTTTGTGCGCTTGTGAAACAGGCTGTGCGAAATAGTCCTTGTGCGCAAATCATTCAGATACACATACTGAGGTGCTTTGTCACTGCACTGCTACCCGTTGTTCTATAAATGTCTCATGCGGACGACTCTCCCCATCTGTAACGAATGTCCCAACAGGATTTTACAACAGTTCTACTTCTAATTCTATTATTCATTCATTTGTATATTAAATTTTTTTGCTTGAAATTTTCAGGTAAACGAAAAGATTGCGTGTGTGTGTACAACCGTTCTGTATTCAGGTCCGGGGGGTTAATATTCTCCCGTCTTTTCAGGGGAGCCACAGAGGGAGGGACGGGACCTCAGCTCTGGCACCGCCCCTAAGGAGGAGGAGTCACTATCGAGGGAGGAGTGACGCAGGGACGAACTATCCAATAGGTAAAGACTGTGGGTAATCCAGTGTTGTTGTTCTGTCGTGTGCAACGCGCCAAACGCAGTTGACCAGCGAGAGCACAACTATCCATTTGGTTAGAAGGCGCTAGGCAGGCCATCGTGCAGATACTAAGGGAGGCAATTAAGAGGGCGGCACGATGCAAAACGGGGCTGTTTTCTCTTCCCCTGTCATTGTCTCTCCCTGCTCTTGTCTTCCTGTTGACAAAGGCAGACCATCTCTGCAGGACATTCCCTGTGAGTGTGAGAGAGAAAGAGATACTTTTTCTGTCCCAGGAGAATGAAATCCCATGGCTCACACTGACCCCGTTATAAAAATAGCTCGTCTATCCAGCTGTCACGCTTCCCTTCATTTTGCCGCTCCTCTTCACTCTCTTAAATTGTGATCCTCTGTGCCTTCTACTCTTCTACGCTGTCTCTGTTAGCGTTTGCACTGGTTTAGCGTGAGATTAAAAGCTTTATATACATCTTTATAATGGCTGTCACTGTTTAACCTGGCCTGTTTTGTCACAAATGTCTTTGTGGAATCGTCAGTTGTTCTGACAAATGCATGCGGCCTCTACCAGAGCTGTTTGCACATCTCCTGATAGTTAAAAGACAAAATGGGTGTCATGGTAATTCCATTCCCTGGTCCTTTTGGACCATCTTCTTCAATGCGTCGCTGCATTCTATCTGCCTGCTTGCGGAGGGACAGTCCCCATTAAAGGCAATAACGTGTGCCCATCAGAGTAATTCAACAGGAGCGTCGGTGGAGGTAACGACCGTCATTACCGTCCAGGACGGCTTTGATCCTGCCAGACAAAAAAGTATATTCCTATGCGGAAGTATGACCATTACAATGATGACATGCACAGCCAAGAGGAACTACCAGGCTATCTACTGTACACCTAGTCTCGCAGAGACAGACTTTACTTGCGTAAAGTCTGAGACACAGCGCTGGCTAACTGCGTCAAGATCCGCCTATTTGACAGGAAAGGTACTTTGATTGACATGCACAACCACCAGCTACGTAACTCGTTGGACGATAAACTTATACAGATTAATTTGTTTGCGAAATGTACCAACATGACTGGCTGTTCACTACGGATATATCTTAAAATAAATAGAAAATTAGTAACTGAAATTAGTAAATTAGGCACTGCACTAATGTCACACCGGAATGACAGATACAGACTTCTTATTAGACAATGCTAACAGCCAATGAATTTCGACTTCCTCCCTTCCGGAAAGTCACTCGAGCTTGTTCAGGCGTTGCTTATGTGTCGTAGTGCCAATGGATGGAAGATGCTGTGACTGCTCCACACCAACCTTCTACTAATTAGCTAGCTGCTTCCAGAAGGCCATTTTATGCTAAACGAGTTAAATCTGCTTTTCATTGACCTGCTTTTAGAAAACACACTCTCACCTCGACAGGTAGGGGTGAACCAGTGAGATCAATTGCATATTCTTTTGCTCTCGTCCCCAGGTGTGTGTGAGAGCAGCAGTCATTTAAAAGAGGATGACATTTCCTCTGCCGGTGTCCCTGCTTGCTCTCGCGTGGCCCGCCATTTTGCTTCCCCTTCTTCTACCACGGCCCCTTCAGCGTTGGGGGGGGGGGGGGGGGGGGGGCCCCCCCCCCCCCCGGGGC
>JAODUK010021973.1:0-25193 GCA_027564635.1 Typhlichthys eigenmanni
TTATACTGTTTGTGTGTTCTCACATAGATTATACACACATTATATATATATATATATATATATATATATATATATATACACACACACACACAGTATACAGTATATACACACACACCGATCAGCCGTAGCATTATGACCACTGACAGGTGAAGTGAATAACACTGGTAATCTCGCTATCATGGCACCTGTAAGTGGGAGGGATTTATTAGGCAGCAAGTGAAAATGTTGTCCTCAAAAGGTGTTAGAAGCAGGACAAATGGCAAGAGTAAGGATCTGAGCGACTTTGACAAGGGCCAAATTGTGATGCTGGGTCAGAGCATCTCCAAAACAGCAGCTCTTGTGGGGTGTTCCTGGTCTGCAGTGGTCAGTGCCTATCAAAAGTGGTTCAAGGAATGAAAAGCTGTGAACTGGCGACATGGTCATGGGCGGCCAAGGCTGATTGATGCACGTAGGGAGCGAAGGCTGGCCCGTGTGGTCCGATCCAACAGACAAGCTACTGTAGCTCAAGGTTCTGATAGAAAGGTGTCAGAACACACAGTTTGTTGCGTATGGGCTGCATAGCCACAGACCAGTCATGACTTTGACACGTACCACCTACCTAAGCATTTTTGCAGACCATGTACACGCTTTAATGGAAACGGTATTCCCTGATGGCACTAGCATCTTTCAGCAGGACAATGCACCATGCCACAAAGCAAAAATGGTTCAGGAATGGTTTGAGAAACAAGGTGTAGTGCTACGGCTTTGTTGATATGAGCGGTGTTCGCCACTTTATGTTTCAGTTTACAGAGCCAGGGCTGTGTGGACGTGTCATTATTTTTTAACTACGCACAGAGAATGGTAAGATAGCAAAATGCGAGGAGATATTTGAATTTAATTTGACAAAAAGTGTATTAGCTTACATTTAGCTTGCAATAGCTGACACCTTTACAGGTGTATGGGCGATTTGTTTGAAACCACACCAGCACTCTTATTGTGGACAGTGTACCTGAGATCCCTGTTGTTTGTGAAGCAGAAGACGGAGTTTTCGGTTTGTGGCCTCAAAAGTATCCAGTTTCTGCAGCAGCAACTCCTTCTGACGGGCTAGCTGTGACGACTCCAAGCCAGAGAGTGTCTATGGAACAAGTATATGTCTAGGATAAATCTTGAGATTGGATGAGTAAACTATAGCATGACGTCTTATGTTGCTATAAGGGATACGGGCCGTCACATGACCGGACTCACTTTTCCACAGGAGCTCCCTAATTTGGAGAGTGATTCCTGCAGGGCTGACACCTGCTTTGCTGCAGCTGTCCCATCTATCTCGGCCTCCATCAGTTTCCTGAGCAGCACGTCTTTGTCTTGTAGCGTACAGTCTCGCTCCAACCTACACACACGCACACACACACACACACACACGGCAGACTAGGTTGGAGGTCATAAAAAGGCATAAATTAAAAAGTCAAAATTCCTCTCCAGTTTCGGTCCCAGATGTCACATGGATTTAACCAATTGTCTGACCTAGCCTCCCATTTACACAGCCAGATAGCCAATCCAGTTAGTGCATGTTGAAGGACTGAAGCATAACGAGAACAAGTCTTGGTATGATATGGAGCCATGGAACATGTATGTTATGTTAACACTACTGGCTGTCTGCCATGCCTGCTGTGCTCCGTGTCCTCCAGCATCTTCTCCATGGAGTGGCGTAGCCGCACGTTCTCGCGCTCAGTCACCTCCAGCTCCTTGGCCACCTCAGCCAGCTCCTCCTCCTGCTCCTCTATGAGTCGCTGGGAGGCGCTGAGCTGCTGCTCCTTCTTACGCAGCTCCACCTGAAAGCATACAGGTGACATACATGAGGAGTGCACACTGGCTTAATGTTCATGGCACAGCTGGCTAATGTAGCATAAAGCTGGTTAGTTTGAAGACGCTGACCTCACTCTTCAATGAGCTGACCTCCGTCAATAAGCTGTCAATCTTCCTCTCATATTGGCTAATTCTTCCATGCAGCTCTTCATCTTCCTCAGGTTCGAGGTCAGCCAATCGCAGTGAAGAATGGGACCTCTCTGGCTCAGGCGGTGACGCGATCTCAAGTCGATGAGTTGAGCCCTGAAGGAACACTTTCATTGAGTTAACCTGTAACTTCATGCTTGAAGCACCTACTGAATGTAAATTTGAAGACTTTACCTCCCACTTCAATGTGGCATCCCGTTTTGTGGCTATTCCAGGAGGTATCCATGGAACTCGCGTTTTCACTTTAACTGTTGGGCGGAGACTCACCTTGTCACTTTTGGACTTCCCCTTTTAAAATGGAGGAGATTGGTATGTTGTTAACATGTAAAGCTTCTCATTTGCACGCACACACACACACACCCACTCAATGAAGTCAGTGGTCAAAATGTCTCACCTGTGGGGTCTTGACCGTGCTGGTTCTTTGGCTTTTCACATGGACATGCACTGGTGTGGTGTCATTTACATGCACATGAAGTGGAGGTGGAGGTGAAGATGAAAGGGTCCTCATTGCTTTTATCTATGTTAGGGTTTAAGAATACTGAACCAAACAGGGAAAACGTACTGTAATCAAAGCTAAATGAAAGATGCCATGAATAAATTGAGTTGAAAAACAAGACAGAGCTTTGCTTAGTGGGACAATGGCACGTTTCATTCTTTTTGAAAGTTCCTGTTCATAAACTCACGTTTTAAAAATCATGCACAATCTTTCGCAATGCACTATGTCGTAAATATTTGTTACTTGTATTATTCATCACAAAACATAGCCTATACACAATTTAGCCAATTGGCGTGCTACCTAGCAGTGTTGCTACTTCGCTCAGCCATGCTACGGTAGCCTTGATAATAACCAACTGAAACGTTAATTGTCCTTACCATTAAAGAAACCTACAGTCGATACGTCTGCAACATCTTTTTCATTAGTAATGTAATATGATTTTGTTGTATTGTTCAGTTCAGTTAGCATTTTCAGAGTTGCATAGTTGAACGCTGCTTCTCTGTCAACATTACTCTATTCTCTGGTTGGTTCATTTTCAAACATTTGACAAGAAGTCTGAAAGCGATTGGAGCAAAGCAGATCTGTAACGCCCATAGCAACGCAGTAATGCCTACAGATTGGCTTATGGGATGCTAGGAAACAACCACCCGTTAGACATAAATTGAAGAAAGCCCAACAAGGAAATTTAAATAGTGTCTGAGGCTACATTTTATGTAGTCTTGTTATACATTTTAGACATCTGAAACTCATAGAAGGCCTATCACAGTGAGGTGATCTGAGAATGTCGGCTCTATAGATCTTTCCAATACACAAAATACATGGTTTGGTATAACATACAATTTGTGATTGCACTGCATTAAAATGTAGGCTACCACGTGTTAGTTGAATGAATCTAAATCTAATCATACACGCTTTTTTAAATTGAATGTCCATAAATCAGTAATTGTTATTCAATTCAATGATTAACAAATGTTTGCGGTTAATAAACATGTTATTGTTCTGCGTAGTCTACTAAAAACAAATCAGATCTCTTTAATTCAGCCCCCCCAAAAATAAAAAGAGAAAATTAATTCAATAGGCCTACCATCAATGATGCCAAACAAGTGTGTTTATTTGTGTTATCTGGCAATACACTGAAAAAGTTGATACAATAATTGATTTCAATCATTGTTGAAAAAGAAAAAAAGCAAGAGTACACCAGTCTTTGGCACTTTCTATTCTAAACAAACATGCTGCTTATAAGCAAAAGCATTTTGTTGACAGAAATATTAAACACAATTGACATTATGACACTGACTGAAAATTACACCAACAAGCAAGTCACACAGTTTGCTGCAAAGGTTGGGTACTCATCTCAGACTTTTTTAAAATATTTTTTAAACACATAATAAATATATAAATGGCCCCAAGAAGTCTATGGGAGAATAAAACAGAGTTGAACTATTGGCAGTTTTTGTGATTCCAAAACATGTTTTTCAATGAATGTGGGGCTGTCACTAATAAGTGAGGGTTTGTGCTTGTACATCTACATGAGAAAGCACTACATTGCGTGTTCGGTAGATCACAGCTAGCGCCAATTTTACCCATAGACCTTAGTGGTGACCCAAGGTCTGGGTGAATTTTACATCTTCACATCTTCTCTTAGCGCTAAATTCTAGAGCTGCCTTGTTGGTGATCATTTTACCCCCACATACACGAGACTGTACAGAAACTCCAAATCCTTAAAAATGGATTATCATTTAGCTGAATGCAAAACCTCAGGCTACAACACATGCAACATCAAGAATAGAACTTTAACAATGGCATTTCTGACGATATCGAAGGTTAAAAATAAGGACACAAAATGAAAACAGGAATTGTGTAGTGTGTTTGGCTTTGTTTTACATCTTAAGATATGTTAATGTTCCGCCTGCCAAAGGGCTTTTGATTCCAAAAGTGTAAGCAGCAACTGGAGATGTTGCTATTGATCAGCATTATTCACTTAAAACAGGAAAGCGGTCGCCAGCCTACTGATACCATCGATCAAATATTTTGAGCTGATATGCGTTAAAGTTTAAATGTTTTGGTTAAAGCGTTACAGATTTAAAGATACATTTGATGGAGATTTGTGATGCAACACCGACAACTGTTGACAAATATTGTGCGTAACATGTCAATTGTGGGACAAACATGGTTAGTGATGTCAAATCACTATGAAAGACATATAATGTATGGTTTTATCGCAGGATTAACTTCTATCATCATTATGTTAAATTATTGTCAGGTCGCTGTAATCAAAGTTAATGAAGACAGAAATACATTAAGCCTTCCACAACTCCTTTGTGAAAAAGCAAAAACATTCTAGTTCAAAATATGAGATTACTTTTCTTGAGTCAACATTATGAGTAATCTCACAAAATAGTATAATTTAAGAGGAAGGTGGGACTAAAATTTATAATCTGTGTTGACAACCCTCAGCACTTAAGCAGTTACATTTGTTGAACAAAATGTACAGTTACATTAGTTAAACAAAATGTACAAAGAGCTTACATACAACGACAAACAAAGGCAAAAATCTGAAAAAAGATGCAATTAATTTTGGATCAGTGTGATCTGATAATCGTGTCAAAATCTTACTAGAATTTGCTTAATAGGAGCATCTGTAATGACACCTTGTTTAAGAGCACCATTGGCGAAAGATTTTAAATGAGCTGATGCATGGAAACCGTTATTGCTGCCTACTGACAACCTTTCTTGTTTGTTATTTTTAAGAAAGCAACCAACTCATTTCAAACATCTCATTTGGGAAAAAGAAAGGGTTAGCGTGATCAATAACATCCATTTTCTTTTTTTCCAGGACTGCAAAAAAGTAATAAATCATAAATTAATAATTATATAGGGTAAAGTGCAAGGCTACTTAACATTTATAACAATTGTCAACACAAAGCATCATGGCAGTTTATAATAAAATGATTACAATGGAAATATGAATATAAACAGTTTACTTTCTAGAAAACAACAGAAGTTTTCCTCAATTCTAGTTCTTGCTGGAATGTTGGAGCATAGTAACAATTTAAAAGAAAAAATGTCCCAAGAACAGAGTGGCCTTATTGACATGACTTGTGCCCCTTAATTAATGTAAACCTTATGTTACCACACATCTGCAGATTTAGCCTACCACATATTGAGCATACACATCTGTACCAAACATCATTTTACAATCTGTACATAAGGTCAATAAATATCACATACTATACTAAAATTGTTATTCCTGGCATTATTTTGTCACTGAATAAAACAAAAATGAAAAACACTGCTTTGCTACTTATTTCAAGACTGCATAATTCAAACCGGTTGGTTCAGCTACTCTGTTATTGTAACATTACTGGTTGATATACTATGCAATCAATCATTTAAAATATAGGATTTATGTTGAAAAAATTTTAAATGTATTTTTCTTTATGTCACTTCACGGTAGACATAAGATGAGATAGCTTGCAGTCTCTAGCAGAGGTAATGATAATTGATTCATATTCATTATACCCGATGTAATTAAATCTTATCCAAACAATAATCACAGTATGAAAGGTTGTATGGAGCTAGAAACATTACATGTTTCCTCTGCTATGTGTAAACAACTGGAGAATCACTCTCTCCATACACTATATACAATAGTAAAGTTATTAGGCATGTACAGTAAATGTTACCATTTCAACAAGCAGAGCCATTTGAGAGTCATTTGCACACCATAGGTAAAACTAAACTCATGGTTTAGCATGCATACTTAACATTCAAAATTTCACACACTAGTTACAACTGTGTGTGTGTATGTGGGTATGATAATCTGCGATACTTTATCAATACCGTTTTGCCAAGTATACATTTAATCTTGTTTGTTACTTTGGTCATTCACAGACACCTGACCATTTTCTTCTTGCGATACTAGCACTTGTGATACTAGCAATTCCCACCGATAGTTAAAACCTAAATGAAACAACTAAAGCCTTTCATTATTGGCTCACAAAACCACTTCTCTGCTTAGGAATGCAACATTTTTTCTGTACACCTGAAAGAGTGATCAAGTTATCCTTGTAAACAAAACAACTTTAGCTTTGACAACATCTCAATCTAGTAAACCTCACATAGAACATGAGTATGAAACTAATCATACAATAACAATTATTAACTGATGTGGAATGAATGTAAGGTAATGAAGTTTTAAAATTAGGCAATTCTGCATTGAAATGGGAGTGAAATATATTGACCATTTATTATAGACTACTACTAGTTTAGCCTATACATTACATCTTGTGAGATCATCATACTTACAGTTAAAACCCTGTCAAAATGAAGGAAACCAAGTTAAACTGTTTGGGCTATAATTAATTGGTAATATCACAATGTTATGTGCTACGACGTTTTGGTTATACAATAAACTGAGCAATGAGGTTTTAAACTTTGTGTGCTTAGGTCATGTGAAAATGTGTTTGTTATGAAGATGTGTACCAGATGGTTAGTAGTGCTCCAATGTATCATCCCAAAATAGGCTTTGCACCTCTAACATGGTCGCCAGCTCCAATATAAGCTTCTGAAGAAGGCTGCTTTCCAATATGTCCTGTTTGGGGAGCTCAGGATAGGACTCTGGGAAGCTCCTGGTTTCCTACAAAAATTAAATCAAATTGACATCTCAAAATTAATTAATTTATCAGGTAATTTATATGCTTTTTATCTCAACTGACTTAAAATGAGTACAATTACAAGTAATAAACATTTTGCTAAAGGCACACTAGACTATCCTGTCCATATTGTATGCATTTGGTTTACATGACATTTCTAATGAAAACAGAAATATTTAGGTAATTTCTGTATTACACTGAATTTGTTCCCATTAAATATTCAAATGCACTGTATTTTTTTGTTTTACCAGAATACTCATAATATAGACGTTGCTGGATTACATGTTAATAACATGTTCTGTGCCTGCTACTTACGCGAAAGAGCTTATGCAGTCTTAGTGTGGCCGAGCAGAACACAAAGCGAATCAACAGCAGTCGAAGAAACTCATCACCAAAGAACTGTAAAAACGCTTGATCTGTGAAACATCAAGCAAACTGAAAACATTAATAAGCCTATTGGGATCAAGACAAGGCAATAAACAATATTTCTATAACTTTTTCCAAGTTCAAATCTAAATCTATTTAAATACATTAACTTTGAATCAATAAACAAATTAATTAAATTGATGTTAAATCTGACTGTTAATTCATTAATTTCAGAAATATTTTCTAGAAAGAAAGTCCAAAGAAAAAAAAAAAAAGTCCTGCTTTGCATTACCTATTGTTCGTGAACGTGTTAGCATCTGCCCGATGTCGCGATACACCTTCCGAAGAAACTCTTGAGCCCTCTCCCACAGTCCGCGTCGCACACTATTCAAGCCGCACACAGAAAAGAAAGCCAACAGGGGGCAGTAGAGAAACAATGTGAAGAGACTTCCTCGCTGTGACTGGTCTGAAAAAGACAGCATTTACTGCATTGGCGTAAGCAATGTAGAAAGGTTAAAATACTACATTTTGTGGAAAATGTACTGTAGTGCAATACTAAAAAAGGGAAGCAAATGTTTCACCTTGTACACTCTTAGGGTATACGGTAGGAGATAGTAGGCACACTAAAGGCTGGCCAAAGAGATTTGTGAAATTCTTTCAGAAAAGACAAATACAAAGTAAATGTTATTGAGAGTATAGACAGTCACATGTATGCACACGTGTAGCACATTATATACCATAGTATACCTTGTAGGCTGTGCTGTTGGAAGAATCTACGATGACAAAAAGTGGCTTTCTTGTAAAAGGGAATAGGTCACCAGGATGAAGGCTGGGACAATACGTATACACACATTAACAGCACAACCTTAATAGACAAACATACTGGAACCATTTGAAGGCATTTATTGGCCAGTTGTGTAGTGTAACTACCGACTCACCAGTGCATCTCTTTCTGGGCTTGATTCCTTTTCTGCGCAGTCTCTCCATTCACCACATCTCGATTTGTATTTGTGAGCACTCCTCCAAAGTCATACGGGCCTGAAGGAAACAGAAGCCGGTGTATAATACAATGTGGGCCTCTGGGATTGCTCTAAAGGCGATCCAAGGCATGTCGTAGCAGAAGGCTTTCATTTTCCAGTGGTTTTCTTCTTACGTAATATTATTGTTGTTATATCTGTGCAGCTCAGTCTGTTTGTAGTACACCTATTTAAATAACCTTTTTTCAAGAAACGTTCCAAAGTAATGTTTAAGATGTTTTAAGAGTAAATAAGAGACATTTTCCATACATTGTATTTAAATATGTACCATCATAATCTGAACGCCCTGTTGGGAAGACTCCAGTAGCTGACAGGTAGACTAGCAGAACGCTGTTTGCAGGCAATTCCTGAAAACCCCAAAAAAACAAAACAACATAAAAAAAACTCAACATCTGTTTATATGATGAATAACATGTTGAAGCCCAAACAGAACTTGAAATATTGTGCATTCTCAGCCAATATTAATTGCATATTGTGATATAAATAAATACATTAAATACAATGTCTACTATTTTTAAACGTCTATTACAAAAGAGTTACTGACCTTAAAAGAGGCAGACAAAAATGTAAAAAGCTGGCTGAAGGTTGGCTTGTATAGCAAATATTTATGAGGATTTTCTCTTTTTGCCGGCTTCTCATTGGGCTCCTTTGAAGAAATACAAAGTGCATACACAAATGTATGATGAGTGAATTATACATCTACAGTATCAGGACATGTCTTTAGATACTACTGTACAATCCTATGACCATGATATGTACAAGGAACGTGGGTTCTTCTTGTTGTCCTTACCAATGGTCCTTGCTTAGACGTCTGTGTGGCCAGGTTTACTGGTTCTCGCTCCAAAGCTTGGAGCATGCGAAACATATCAACGGTTAGCTCGCTGAACTTCACCTAACCAAACAACATAAATAAATAAATAGGAAGTTAGAGTTTTGCTGTGCACGCACACACCCACACAGCAACTCTGTAACATAGTTATAAAATGCTAGGAGAGACCAACACCAAGCCTACGGTGATATCAAATCAAAATAGAGTAAAAGTATTGTAAATACATAAAGGGTTTATTAATCCACACTAAATTTGTTCAAACTGGCAGATTAGGCTAGAATGGTGCCATCTTGTTTAGAGGTTAAGCATTAGCCACGTTCCTCATCTCACATGCTGTATGTAGGGCAAGGAGTAGCCTTTCAGCACTCAGGGGTAGATGGGCTATGAAAGTGCATGAAACATAGGTCAGTTTAGACACACTGTGGAGCGTCCCTTTAATATCACTAGAAACAAATGCTACCATCTATAACAGTTTGATGCATCCCTACCCATTTGTAGACAGCAGATTAAATAAAAGAAATGGGCTGTTGGCTGACTAAATTACCTCAATTGAGCCAAATGGCCATTGATTTAAATTATTGAGACTGTTGTCAAGTGTTTTTGTATTAGAATGAGCACGCTGAAACCTGGTTGTTACAGTTGCCGATGATTAGTGCGTCTGCCAGGACGAGCTGGCCAACCACCATGCCTTGCTCTAGTGGGGGCACACAGCCCTCTTGTAGCCGACTGCTGCTCACAACCACTGCGTTATTGTCATTCAGGACCATCACTGGGTCTGCCTGTTCAC
The DNA here is from genome assembly GCA_027564635.1 of Typhlichthys eigenmanni. NCBI lineage: Eukaryota > Metazoa > Chordata > Actinopteri > Percopsiformes > Amblyopsidae > Typhlichthys > Typhlichthys eigenmanni. The sequence continues at coordinate 10,160 of JAODUK010021973.1, forward strand.
GCAGAAACACAGCCATGCTTTCACTCAATGTAGGTCAATTATAAAGACAATGGTAGCTAGATACAGTACATGCTGCACGGTCCTATTACGCTTGGCCCTACAGTTGTAGTAATACAAGCTTCCTTACTTTGAGTTTGTTGGGGAGGGGGGGAGGAGGGTTCAAAAAGGTTTTATTGTGGCCATTCATTTTGCAAATGGAACCAATTATGCTTTTGATTTTTTATTATACGTTCATAAGGAAAAAAAGAGCAGTCCATGCCAAAGTAATGTGTGTGCCTGGAAAAAGGCTTAATTGTGCTAAACATCAAAGAGTACACAACATGGTTGCCATTACCTCTATGAAAGCTGCCACTTCCTGTAAAACCAAGTTCCATTCCAGCTGATCCTCGGTGTTGAACCTCTGTGTGTAGTCCTCAATCTCCTCTGAAAGCTCCTGCAGAGCCCAAAGACAGAGCTGGAGCTTGCATTATGCACAAAGCCACACGGCCCTCGTCTAACTCTACAAGGACGGCCACATAAGATAGCTAATTCATGGGTTTATTCCCCAGCACGCCCCTGGATGCATTTTTACAACACAAACCATGTTGTACCTGCTGTTTAACAGCTGTAACTAATACTCGAAATAGAAGCCCCCATAGACGTTTTGGCTTTGTTTGTAGTAACTGCTACAAGTTTGCTCTGGTGTTCAATCTGCAGTGAATTACACGCGCACATGCCCATGTGTGTGTGTGCTCGTGTCGCCTGCGTGCGTGTGTATGATGCCCTGTTTTCATTCAGTTCACTCCCTTGTCACCAGAATTACTCACAATTACACACTTTGCCTGTGAGGAACAGCAGTTAGTAAAAACTACAATTACAAACATAACTCCCCGGTGTAATCCACTGTATTTAAAGAAAGAAAATACCGTATTTATTTGGCCATGTAGTAACATGCTGTCTTTTAAATGTTCTTTTGCTACCATACCTTAACCAAAACTTTGACTAGGTCCATCTTGTTCAGCAGTAAACACACGACTATGTAGCGTGCATAATATCGTAGCTTCTTCACTACCAACTCTGGCCTAGGAGGGAAGAGAGAGAAAAAAAGTGAGAAGTTGTTAAAACAGACACATTCACAACAAACTGTAGAGTGCAAACATCTTGGGTCAGCCCAAGATGACAAGCCCAATCTGTCGAGACAGATTGTTATGTTTCACAAATCAACAATCCAAGTTTCATATCTTCAATGATTAAACCAGTGAGTACCCTGAATGCTTTTTTAAAAGATATAATACCACACCTGTCCTCTTTGTTGACCTGAAAATAGTAGGAGCGCTGGCGGATGGCTGAGTAGAATGAAAAGGCCTCATTCAGGTAACTTGTTTCTGAGGTACGAAGACTACCCGAAAGACAGAAAAGAAGACAATTACACCCTTTGCAATGCAGTCTTCACTGCAATGCAGTCTTCACTTACGTCACAGACAGATTACATATTACAGCATTGTACACTACTTCTAGGCACCATTTTCAAAAGAATCAGAAAATGACACTTCTTATATAAATTAACATGTTGAAGCAATTCAGATAATAAAGTCATATGCCATATTTTGAAGACTGGTTCCTTACTAGTAATGGTAGTAAAGCTGTCCGATTTTGGATGCAACTTCTCCAATCTGCCATCTCTTCAAGCCATAACGACTGTCGAGAACCTGCCTGTCAATAAACCAAAGGAAGACCAAAGAAATATAGTGCAGTAGACATAATTTAACATCTGCAACAAAACCCAAGTAAAGTCATTTGAAACCAAATACTGTACTGAAATAGATACACACAGTAATGTAAAAAATTATTCTGAAGCACCCACAAGTCTACACAAATGTAATTTTAAGAAGTTAGCCTTTTAAAATATATTATCGGAACTGAAAAAGAAGTGATGAAAGTGACCTGTGCTGCTGCTGAAATTTCCATAACTTGGTGTAGACGTCGAAGGTCCGTCCAAAGTAGGACTGCCACTGCTTGTGTCCATACTGAGGGAGATCTCTGGAGCAATACAGGTTTGTATACATTAGGCAGGATATACAGTAAGTATTAGTACCTTTCCATTGTATTCAAATAATGCACCATTCCCACTAAAAGTGTTGAAATTAAGGATCTTTAGTTCTTAAAATGGGATCCGTGACCCGCCATAGACTAGGGTCCGCAAAATAATGAGCTATAAATTATGAAAATCAAAACAGTATTACATTTCAAATAAACAAAAGTGCATATCTACAGATGGGGACCATTTGCACTAACAAAACAATAATATTGTGTCCATTACTTCCACCCATGTTAGCTTTGGGCCAACATAACCTATAATATGATTGTGAAACATCACGTCAATCGGTCATGAATTAATCACTTCACTCAGGGCCCAACAAACCTTTCCTGTTGCCGTTTATGGCGTTATTGGTGAAGCGAGCATGAAGAAATATCTGAATCAGCCATCGTCAAGTTATACTGAAGTTGGTTTTATTGAGAACAGCAACGGGAGTCCAAAATGCATCAAGCGTCTTCAGGTGCATTGATTTATGACACAGCACATATAAAATTACATTTTACAGCATTTGGCCAATGCGCATATGTATGTATTTATGTATGTATGTATGTATGTATAAAAAACAAAGGCAAACCTTTCTGGGGAAAAAAAACTGCCAAAAAACATGGATTGTGACCCTAGCCACAACTTCCAATCAAGCACAGAAGCCTTCCTATTAGGTGACTCATTACTATGAAACACGTCAAACTAATTGTTTTGGTTGAAATGCTTTAGAACTCAAGTTGTTCCAATTGGGAACATTAGGAGTAGAAATGGTAGTAATCATATGCTTAATAGTTGTTATGATTATGAAGGGGTCCTTGGAAAATGTTCTTCCCTGTCAGGGGTCCCTGGACCAAAAATGTTTGAGAAACCCTTAGTCAACCATACTGCACATTCTTATCTTTGGTTTGCAGTAGAACACACACACACACAAAGAGAGGCAAAAACAACTTTAAACCGAGAAAACATACTCACTGCTAGTTTAAAAAAAAAAGGTAATATGTAATACAGGGTTCCCACTCTTAACTTTTACTGACTAAATCTGAATTTCCATGACCTATATTGAATGGAAGAACTGAAAATCACAACGTTGTCTGTGTAGGGATATATAGACAGCATGCAAATTATAAAAAACTTAACATGAATGTTATATTATAAAAGGTACTACGAAAGTGGTTAAATGTTTGTATGGGTGGGGGAAAGTTTGAGCCTCAAACATTTTACTGCATTCTGGTCAATTTTAAAGCACACATTTGTGCCTTTTCTCCATAAATGTATAGTGGAAATGCGACAGAAAGTGACAAAATATAATGCAATAATGCAATGTATCGCTTCAAATTCTCCTGTATCGACTTTTCTCACTTATTATTTCTGCTGAGTCAAATAACAGGCATTCTTTACTCTTCTGTCCCATTTAGTGTCTTTTGATTGGGGAAGTGCATGCATATGGCTCTTATTCACATCATTGACACTATGGCACTGATTCGCATTTAGTGTTCACATTAGCATGACTTGTTAAGACATCTCAAAACCTAATACTATATCCAGTATAATAAATAAATAAAATTCCCTGATATTCCATGATTTTACCCATAAATTGATCACATTCCCTGACTTTCCATACTTATCAATTTGATGAAATTCCAGACATTCCATGACCCACGGGAAGATGGGTACCATGGTAATATTAAATGGCATGTTCATCATGAAGCCTATAAGACCTGTACATGTATAAAGAGCCTCACATTCCTCTGAGCACTGTTCATTAGTTATGGCTCTGTAGCCAATATACCTAGACGGGGAACATTGACTCAAAAAAACTATGAATATTTTTGTAATGGTGCAGAAAGAACCAAGGAAAACTTTCAAAAGCGATCCAAGCAGACATTCAAGCTCAAAGTGCAATTTTTGAGAAGGACCATCTGTCGCTGTCCGAATTAAAATGGGTTGCCATGGTAGAGGACCCAGAAGACCCCAATTTGTTTGCCAAAATGCATGTGGACAAGCTACAGACCAAGCTACAGTGTGTTCAGAAAAAAATGATCTGATGCTTCTACACAACCCGACTCCGTAAATAGCAATATAAACAATGGCGAACACAGCTCACAACATAGCCGTAGTACTACGCTTTGCTTCACAATGCGTTTTGATGTGTGGAACAGCGCTGTGGAGGGCTGTGGATGGATATTATTTAGATTTGAGCTCAAAGTTAGCAAGCGTTCTGGAGAATGACTAACCCTGCCTTTAATTCAGAATATCAAAATCATGTTGTAGGGAAGCGTATATCCCACTGTCAGAAAGTCTCATTGGCAGGTAAAGGGTCCTCCAGCAGGAGAATGACCCAAAACATACATCAAAAGGCAGCAAAGAAGGTATGAGAAGGAAATATTGGACAGTTCCAAAGTGACTTTTTATGAGCACTTATCTCAATCCCATTTAACATCTGTGGAAAGAGCTGAAACTCACACCCATCAAACCTGATGGAACTGGAGCAGTTTTGCTCAGGAGTCTCGAGATGTGTAGAAATATAATTCAGAGCTACAGAAAGCGCTTCAATGCATTTATTTTCTATTATTATATTTTCTAATATTTTTGTCTGTGCCATTTTCATTTGTTTTACAATTTAAAGTTATATGGTAACTTAGAAACAATGCTTATGTTCTATTAAATTAATAGAAGAATGGTGTTTTGTAGGCTAAACAAAATATTTTTGCCTATTGCTACTTTTTGACTTTTTTTAGAAAGCAGAAAGGTACCAATTATGGGTGTAAGAAATGATCGATATACCTGAGTATCGCAATATTACAATTCACAATAGTGTATAGATTCTCTAAATAAATAAATAAATTAATGTTTTACTCAATTTATTTGTAAAAGGGACCATGTACTAAATATATTAACCTCAAAAGAGAGGAATGATACTCGTTACCAGATTAATCTTAAAACTAATTTCCATCTGCAGTCCCTGAACAAGTTTACATAAGTGTTTGTTATTTTTTGTATCCAGCGTGGACAGTATACACTATGAACAATGTTGAGTGCACCATTGTGCAGATAAAAATTAAACTGTGGAATCCACACAAGACAAAGCAAATGCAAACGGCCACTAGATTCAAGGCTAGACTCTATTACAGTGTCCGAAGAACCATATACAGAGCAAATAAAAGCTGACCGTAGTCCATTAAAGAGTTGTTTGGACTTGTCCAGGAGGTAGCAGAAATCTGTAACGGTCTTCCTCTCATTTGATGGAATATCATCCTCATTCTCAGCTCCAGTCATGACACTAATTGATCACACCTGAATAGACAGAAACAATAACATTTCACTGTAACACCAATAGACGGCCCCCTGCAACACAAGCATCAGCACAGCATATCATAGTTATTTATGCTTTGACTTGGCTAGAATTCCACTATAGCACTTTCATAATCATTACCACTAAATAAAGGGTAGGTTCTGGTACAGATATCTGCATGTTTTACAGGTGCCCTAGTTAAGTAAATGAAGAGTGAGAAAGAACTATGCCAAAAGCTGCGTCACAGGGTCATCTTTTTTAGTTTGACCTGGGATGTCCCAGATTTCATTTTCACTGTATTGTATGGTTAACTTCCTGCTTGCTAAAATTGATGTGAATGTGATGCCAGCCAGGTCAAGGAGGCTAAATTGAGTCACAGATTCTAAATGGGCTCAGAAACCCTTAGATTGCGAAGCAAGACATGCAATCCTGAGAAGTGGTTTATCAATCTGTGTAAAAGACTGCATGATGGAAAAAAGCTATTAGTGTTACTGTCATAGGAGAGAGCCTGTAGCGTTTGCTGTAGTCAAAATTACAGGACATTGGTGAATGGAGTATTTTTTTATCATACATTTAACACCACTTATTAAACTGAATCGTTTTTTCACAAAACCATGAACGTAGTAGTACCGTAGTAAAAGCGCGCGCACGTGCACGCGCAAGGTGAGCAATGGTCCTCCAGATATTGTAGCAAAATGATAGAAGGGTACCGTTTCACATTAATTCATTGTTTGACGTCGACTGTTTTCGGTCTCTCCATTCTACAATTTGAAGGGGTAACACTGATGTGATAGTCAAGTGACACTAGTGAATTAAACGAAATGTGTTGTTTGGCTTTACCGCCATTCAGAGAATTCATTATACTGAACGAATTCTCACTGGAGCGCATAGTTTTTGTTATGCGTTTCATTGTACTACATAATATGCGATTACTCGGAGATGTGAATAACACATTCAAACATATCATGTCTATTAAAAAATAAAAATGACATTTCAAAAACAAGATCGCTTACTAAGTATCTCGGCACTGTTCCATTATTTTGTCTTTACACTCAATCTCAATGTATTAGACTATGTAATCTATCGAAAGCACAAACAGCGCGTCTATATTCGTGTCAGGTACCGCTACCGTTAGCATCTGCATTCATGATTCATCTTACCTCGTCCGCCCTAACGTGAATAAAATAATATAGGTCCTTCTCAAAGATTTGTGCAAACGCCACGACGAGCTCTATCGGTGGCGTGCAACTTTCTCAGCATCTCCCTCTTGCATATTGCACTTGACATATATCAAACTGGCCGTTACCATTCAACAGTCTGGATGCAGCTTCTCTATATCAACCTGTGTTTTTTGTCCTCTGACAGGGCAGCAAAAAGAAGACAGCGCTACCAGTCCTGGTCCCCTGCCCTGACTAGCTACTTCCGGGTCGGAGTTTTCAAAATAAACGTACTAGCAGTGGTCTCTGCTCCCCAACATATTGCATGCTATAGTTTTAATAATGTAGCCTATAACTACTGTAGTTGTCCAAACAGTATGCTGTAAAATTATAGATGGAGCTGCTAAAACAAACAAAAACAAAAAACATGAGGTATGATCAGTGTTATCTTCGGTTTTATTTTTCACAGATCAGAAAAAATGAGGGAGTTGATTCCTTAAAATTATATTTTATGTATTAATGTGTGTACTCAGCATATACACATCTATTTTCCTAACATAACTGCTGATACAAAAAACACCTTCCATTTATGTAGGCAATGAATAATATAAAAGCCTGTTGTTAAATAACAAAATCTATTCTATTAATTTAGTCTGACAATAATCTGAAGACCTATAACCAGATGAGAATCATATAAATAAACCAATGTATTTTTTACTTTATTCGAATTTTACCAAAATTCTAGTAAGATGACTGCTGTCATAATAGCAAACCCTGAGCTTGGTTTCACTGTACAAGTCATATTCAAAGTAAAAAATTAAACGCCAAGCCATATCTAGACACAGCTTTCGCAAAAACAAGGCTAACCTTAAATTGACATTCAGTGTAGAGGGGAAAAAAAAACATAAGAACATTTTTTTTACGATTTGCATTAATAAATTATATATTTGATGGTCTTTACAGACTGGACTTAAAAATAACAATAAAATGCTGTCTAAGACATTTAAGGCATAACGTATATAAACTATTTAGGTATTTAGGCATGTACATATCCTGTCCTAATACATGTTTGTTTCCTAGACATATTAGCAAAATCTCTCACAGAATAAAAACATATTTGGCTTTGTAACAGGATCCTTGGAGAAAACTTAACTAATGGGGAAGAATTAAGACGTAGTACAACTTGACCTTTTAATGAGAGACTCTTCCCTTATAATGTCGAAGTGGTAATGTTCCATTAAGAAAATCATGCATATAAATAAATTTGTGCTCATCAGGTTTCTGGGCGGGGGATGGGGGGGTGAGAATGTCCCAACGTTTGACCAAAAAGAGCAGAATAACAGCTAAATCTCTTAATTAGAGAAAGTATGGTGTTGTTGTTCGGGGAGGTATAACGCGCTCCGAGTCTGGAACAGCACGGAACAGCCTGGGCTCCCGTCTGTTCACGTCCTTGAAGACCATAATAGAGGCAATGTTTCCACAGCGGTAGCAGTAGTTTGGCGCCGACCACACAGTTACCAGTTTCTCATCAAACATGAACTTGTATCCTTCGTGGACAAGTTGGTGTGCACGGCAGATGAGCTTCAGATTGTTGATGTGAACAAACTACCACAAAGAGAAAAACAGGAAAAGGTTTCATCTCGGCAGGAATACAGTACAATCAAAAGGATTGAGTTTGAGGATTAGAATTTGGGTTGAGTAAAAGTGTAAAGATGAAACTTCCACGCACATTTTCTAAGCATACATTTTAAATTTTAGAAATGCTTTAACCCTCGCGATGTCCTATGGGTCAAAATGACCCGGTGCACTTGCCAGTAGCTGGCAGCAACCACAACACGGACATATGACATTCCGCGGTTCGCTCCCCCTGCTGCTAGTCTGCTGAAATGCCTTAGGACAGTGGGAGGGTTAAATGGTAAAGTAAGGCATTCTCGAGAATGCTTGCCAACTATAAACTCAAATCAAAACATAAACACCTCTCCCTTCAATGCCATAGGGTGCTCCGCCCCTCACAATGGAAACACATAAGTGTTCAGGATGGTGGAACGTTAGCTACAAGTTTAATGAACGCGAACGGCAATGGACTGAAGAGCAGGTTACAAAACAGGAAGGAGTTGGGCTGTCCATATAGGCTATGGGTTGGACAACGCTCACATGGCTAACAACAACAAATTGATCGTATGTGTTCTACAGCTGTACAGATGCACAAGATGATAGTAAAACCAGCGTGGCTCTAGAACCACTTCTGTCGGTGCTAGCTCACTGTTCCAATTGAAGGATAAGTCAAAGGATATGTTGACATAGCCATTACGGCTGTGTCAACATATTTGATTTCATAATTTCATATCAGAATGAGACAGCATACATTTAAGATGGAAAGATGTAATAAAAGCGACATTTGGTAATGGTATGGTACTAAATAGTGATGGTGTCTTACTCAAATACTTCTAAAACACCAAGTAAATATGCGGCTAGACTTCCTACACGTCACTGAGCATCACTCGCCACACTCATTAAACACAGCAAACATCTTTGAAAGTAGTTCAAGAACGTTGAACGTTTGAGGAAACTAGTCGTTCAGTGAAAAAGTTAAATGAACGTTCAGTCCACTGAACGCACCAACAGTATCGAAGCCTAGGATACTGCTGTGTGCGGTTTGCACCACTTTGTGTTCCTATTTACATTACCCAGGCTGTGTAGAAGTACCAGATTCTTTCTTCAATATGCACAAAAAACGGTAAGATAGTAGAATGCGAGGAAAGTTTGGTGAATTTGACAAAAAGTGTATTATCTTAGGATCACTTACTATAGCTATAATTTGCAGTTTACCTCATTAGTAACTTTGGAACCAAACAGCCATCCTGCACCACGGGGACTTATAGCCCAGGTATCTACATCTTCAGGGTCTGACCACACAATATCACAGAAGGCTCCCTTATGAGGAATCTCTTGGTTGCGCTCAATAGTACGGATCTGGTCCAAGGTCTTGATGTCAGGGGACAGGCCACCATGAACACACAGGATCTGTTCATCTATCAACTGGGGTTAAATATGGAATTAGGACATCAGCAATGTATCTGTAAACATACAGCAGCAGAAAAAATAAGACTACTGCAGCATTTCCTCTTATTTTTACTGTTCATAAATTATTTTTTACTTACATGTAATATGTATTTTTAAATAAACATATTTGTTATGTTTTATATTTTAAAGTATATTAATATATTTTAAATTTGCAGTGGGCTCATAATTTCTTTCCGCAGCTGTATATGAAGGACAATTGAATACATGCATTTATTAAACGTGCTCTCTGTAATAAATTACCACCTTCTCCAAACCATTGTCAGTAGGGATCAGCATTTCATCTGAATATTATGGCGTCCTTAGATCACCGTCTCAGCTCCTATCGGCAATTTCTCAGTCAATCTGATTACGTGTCCACACACAGTCTAATATTAAGCCTACAGTAAAAAAAAAAGAAGCTACAGACTACACAAGTGATTTTAGCCTATTTATAAACATCAAGGCAAGAATAGCACAATTCAACTAAACTGCTAAAATACTGCTATTTTATAATATTCCTGTGCCATATCTACAAGAAAACAGCCCCAGTCAGCCAAACAGTATCAATGCCATATGGATTGGTATAGGCTATGGTTTGCACTGCAGGCAACTGTAATGTGTCAGAGGCAGCCAATGCATGCCAGACATGAAAGACAAAGACTAGGGAATATCCTTGCTCTGTGTTTAGTTACTGGTAGGCCGAGATAACACAGACACGTGTCGCTAGAAACTTGTCGCCAGCAACACCACTGTTTTCCTATGGTAAACAATGGCCTGGCATTCTCTTCTCTTGCGCACTGTGTAACCGAAAACACGGTCGCAGCATGGCGAAAGAATAGCTGACAAAGGAACGCATGATAACCTCCAACCAAAATGCTACCCCCAAACAACTGTAAAGAATCAACATATAGCACATCTGGGACAGGGGGAAGGGATGTTTGGGACACACTGACGTGAAGAAAGGCTTTGAATTGTCCAACAAGTGTCATGGTTCTGGCCGTGCCCTAAGTGTTTTTCTGTTTTCCCCCAGTCATTATGTCACTTCCTGTGTTCCAGTCCATGCCCTGTGTTGATGGTTATTAGCTTCACCTGCCGCTCGTTGTCGTTATCCAACGTCTGTCTGGTCTCCCTGCTCTTAAGCCCTAGTGTTTTCTAATGTCTTTGTCGGAGTGTTAACATGTTTGGTGTACGTGTTCCTGGCCATCTGTTCCTTGTGTGGATTAAACCCCCTGGATACCTACTCTGTTGTGCATTTGGGTCCTTACTGCCTCCCCACATTAACAACAAGGTCATTATGCATGTATAGCGGTTTACTCACCAGCCTTTTAGAAACTTTGAGTCAGCATCAAGCATAATCAAATTTAAATTTGGTACTCTTCTGATTCTCAATCAGGTGGAAAGCAACTAGTCTCCAGTGCAGTGCATTTGATTGCCAGGGCATATAGCAACCGGGCTACAAGTACGTCTTTTATAAACCAGGCTATAGTTTCACTAAAACAACCTAGATTCACCTACAAGAAATGTTTTATAGCCTATGCCTTGAGCATATAAATATAGAGGCACGTATTCACTATTACTACTGGTACTTCATTTCCTTCTGCAATCAACACTTGTTTAAAATACATTTTTCATGAATTGATTCAAATGCACAATATTTGTGTAAATAAGATATTTTTTATATAGCTACATATAAGCCAACGGGTTGCAAGCATAGATCCTCCATTCTTATGTCCATGAGCATCTCTCGCATACTTCTCGTAAAATTTTGCCCTTGAGGTACAAAGTGGTATTACAAGGGTACGGACCGGACCAAGCTGTTCATTCCAGTAAATATCTCTACAATGCAGTACATACAGGTCTTTGACACATCATTTATAAAATTATTTAAACTAAACATATTACACGTAGCACCTTTAAACAGAGCTAAATCTCCAGTCATGCAAATACAATGGTGTATCTGGTTTTTTAAGTGTTAGCACAACATCTATCCCGTTCATTCCATTTCATAACAGGAAGTGAAAAAGTCAGAGTGCAGCTAATTACTCAAATATGTGAGAACTTACAGCAGCCACGGTTAGCATGTCAAAGACCTTTGCACAATATCTCCAGGCATTTGCATTTCCATATTTAGTTTGGCACTCGTCTGAAAAAGTGATAAATACAAATGTGGTTTGATATCTTCATGAAAAATACTTAGATTAGCATACATACACACATATACATACATACATTGCATCCATAAATTATTCAGTGCTTCACCTTTTCCACATTATGTGTAATTTTAATTAATTTATTTTAAAAAATTACACACACACACACACACACACACACAATGACAAAGTGAAAAAGCTTGATGGGAATTTTAGCAAATGTATTTTAAAAAAAAAATGTACATAAGTATATAGTATAAGTATTCACAGCCTTTGCTCAATACTTTGTTGAAGCACCTTTGGCAGCAATCACAGCCTCAAGTCTTCTTGAGTATGATGCTACAAGCTTGGCACACCTACTTTTGGGCAGTTTCTCCCATTCTTCTTTGCAGCACCTCTCAAGCTCCATCAGGTTGGATGGCAGGTCTGTGCAGAGCCATTTTCAGATCTCTCCAGAGATGTTCAATCGAGTTCAAGTCTGGGCTCTGGCTGGGCTACTCAAGGACATTCACAGAGTTGTCCCGAACCCACTCCTTTGTTATCTTGGCTGTGCGCTTAGGGTCGTTGTCCTGTTGGAAGATGAACCTTCTCCTCAGACTGAGGTCCAGAGTGCTCTGGAGAAGGTTTTGATCAAGGATGTCTCTGTACATTGCTGCATTCATCTTTCCTTCGATCCTGACTAGTCTCTTAGTTCCTGCCGCTGAAAAAAATCAGGTTCTTTGTCACCTCCCTGACTAAATCCCTTCTTCCTCAATTGCTCAGTTTGGCCTGGTGTCTTCCATTTATGGATGTTGGAGGCCACTGTGCTCAATGGGACCTTCAATGCAGCGGAAATCTTTCTGTAGCCTTCCCCAGATTTGTGCCTCGATACAATCCTGTCTCGGAGGTCTACCGACAATTCCTTGCACTTCACAGCTTGGTTTGTGCTCTGACATGCACTGTCATCTGTGGTACCTTATATAGACAGGTGTGTGCCTTTCCAAATCATGTCCAATCAATTTAATTTGCCACAGGTGGACTCCAATCAAGCTGTAGAAACATCTCAAGGATGATCAGTGGAAACAGGATGCACCTGAGCTTCATTCTGAGCAGAGGCAAGCCACAAGCCAGGCAAGTGCCTGGGGCTCTGAGCTGGAAGAGGGCCCCCAACGGCCGCTGACAAGAACGGCAACACGTACGGCACTGAATGCCCATTGATCAGCGGCAATGCAAAGTAGCCTACTGCAACAACGCATTTAAAATTCCCTCTAGTCAAGGCCCTATGGATATCTGATATCGACTAACCATAGAACTAGGGCAATATATTGTCTACCATTTAGCCGTTAATTAAGATTAAATTAAACGCAAAAACAATTGGCAGATCCGATTACATGTGTATTGGTTTTGTCGGAAAAGACGCGCACGGACGTGTGGGCACAGCTAATATAAAGCGGACGTCAAGTAACTCTCTGGTATTGGGGAAAGAAAAAGGGGAGGAAAAACTAAGCAGGACAATGGTGATTTGACAACACTGGAACATTTCTTTTATCTTATTAAACCTAAATAGCTAGCCTACATGCTGAAATGAGTGGTGGGACCAAAGATATCTTCGTGCTTTTCTAAAGCAATAGTTGGCTTACGTGAAGTTTTGTTTGGGACAACTTCTCAGGTAACTTGTAGGCTAGTTGTTCAATATCTAGAGTTCAATATCTATGCTAACATAATCTATTGATATGGTATGCTCTCTAAAATGTACTGTAGCCTATTTGCTGCAATGTTATGCTCTAATCTATACAGCACACAAATATGGCACACATAGGCACACACATAGGCACACACAAAATAATTAAATTGTCATTAATAATCTTATGGGTCTTATACTTATTTGTAGCAATTCTATCATTCAGCTTCCTTAAAATGAGGAAGAGGATCTACAAACTGCTACAGTCCACCAGAAACATCCTCATCTTATCACACAAACAGCTTCCTTAATGCATCACGATCACAGCAGGTACCATAGCTCTGCGATGATATCAGACCACCATGCACTGGCCAAACATCCTAAAGTGATGCTGAATGCTATGAAATGGTGAAGAGAGGAGCTGCTCAAATCAGAGATACTGCTGTATGCCTAATGGTTGCACTATTGCAAGAAGACTTTATTTGCGGGGATGGGGATGGGGATGGGTGGGTGTAAAAGCCCAGATTCACCCCTTTGCCTTGGGCCTCCAGACAACCTTACATCACCCCTGATTCTGAGTGTCATGGCAAAAGCTGTGAATACTTATGCACATGTGGTTTCTTTCATTTTATATTTTTAATAAATTTGCCAAACTTTCAAACAAACTTTTTTCCACTTTGCCATTATGGGGCATGTATTGTGAAGAATTTATGAATTTCTTTTTATTTTAATCCATTTTGGAATAAGGTGGTAACATAACAAAATGTGGATATAGTAAAGCCCTGAATACTTTACAGATGCACTGTGTACGTACACACACACACACACACTATGTATGATTGATAAATATCTTATTTTTGTTACCCACCATAAAAGCCATACACTTGTGTTATTTGTCTACTTTCATGGTTTCCTCGTAGAAGTGTGATGCAATCTGGCCACTTTGCTTTTAAGGCTAGCAAATATGTAAAGGTCTCCAAGCTGTAATATCCCCTGTCGACAAAATCTCCCTGGAGGTTGAAAGCAAATCAGATAATTAGCCTGCAGGTTGTTTAACAAAGACACCTCAAACTATATTCATTACATTGTATTTAAAATAAATACATTAATAATAAATCATTAACAAAATACACAATATAGCAAAAACATCTTCAGCCTTGACCCAGCCATACATTTCCTGTCTATTGTTTTAATAATGATTACACACTTAGGATATAAACGGGTTTGCTGGAAACTTTGTATGTCCCTCAACATGCGACAGTCACTTAGTTCAACTCCAAACAAGGGAGTTTTTCTGTTGAATTGGGGAAAACACCTCCTTCCCAGATACTCACAGGCAGGCACAGATACACAAGAGAAATGCACTATGCTTAAGTAAATCAGAAGCCTATACTATGAAGGGAGTTTACCATTAAAAGTTAATCTCTGGGTTAAGGAACATCAATGTTGACAAACTGCCTGTTTAAATTGGTGTTAAACAGTACTACAATGGTGATTAAGATAGTGGTCTAGTACCCGAGACTACAACTGGACCACAACTGCGGGAATATAATTATTGCCGACCGACGTATGTATGGACTTTATTCTACTCTGGAGTTGCCCAGGGTGTGAGGCGCCGGGTGGGTGTGGGGATACTAGCAAGCCCCCGGC
>JAODUK010021983.1:2500-22500 GCA_027564635.1 Typhlichthys eigenmanni
GTGTGTGTGTGTGTGTGCATGCACACGTCTGTACCTGCGGGTAGAATTGTGGGACAGACTTCTTGTTGGCTTCTCGTGAACACGGACATCCGGAGGAGACGAGGGCTCGACCACAGGCGTCTGTTCCTGTGATAAGGCATAGCGGGAAAAGATATGGACAAATGTAAGACATTAGGTGAACAAACAAACTATGGAAAAAAGAGCTAGGATCTATGAAGCACACACAAAAATAAAATGAAACATTTGGGGAAATGTCAGGAGAGATATCAGCGGGAAAGGTTGAGGGTTTTTCTATTTTTACATCTGTCTGAGACAACAGTCTCATTCAGCTGTGTCAGGCCGACAGACGGGCAGCAGGTCATCCAGTCACCCCTTGTTACCAGTGGCCAATACACTGACACCTGACCTCTCTCTCTCTCTCTCTCTCTCATAAAAACACATTACTGAAATTAATCCCATAATCGCTGAACCTCTCCATCTGCCGTCCAGACCCCCCCTCCCAACCAGATAGTTGAAGTTCTCCAAATCTCCAAAACCAATGGCCGTTGTGTGACTGTGCTGTACAGCTCTCTGTTATCAATTGCTTGTTTTGTTTTTCCTGAACAATTGTGGACCTTACGGCACGCCGTAGAGCTTCTCTGGGTTTCACTGCTGGCTGTCTTTGTTGTGGTTATCTGACTTGTTCTCTCGTTACTGTGTCAGCAATCCCTCTTTACCTGTTATCTACATTTTCAGGTCAGCCTTTTTCTCTGTGTGTGTGTGTCAGTGTCAAAAAAACAGCTAATAATGGCCATCATTGTAGCACCATGTATAATCTACTAATCCATATAGAATGTACTGTAGATTTATATTTTATAATAGGTGCTAAGGTAAAGGTGCTGTTTTTATTGTCACATACACATAGATGTAGCGACATTTGTTCTCTGCATTTAACCCATCCCTCAAGGGAGCTGTGTGCTGCAACACTATTCCCCCTCATGGAATAAATACATTACTTAAATGTTGTAGTATTCATTTTTGTTTTATTGGCCAATCTACAATTGTTGTTCTACACACTGGGAACACAGATTTGTTCTGTCCAAATCCAGCGTGTTAAAACCGTCTTCCCCAGGCCCCTCCTCTCTCCAAGTCTGTCTGTGTCTGGGATTTCCCCGGGCCAAGCAGGACAGTGGCCTATGAATGACTAGAGCACTGTTTGCCAGCCAGGCTGGAAGAGAACCAACACAGCAACATGATACTGTAAATATGCTCATCTTAATGTCCTCCCTCTCATTGAAAACCCGGTGAGTAGTTTTTCTCAGACCTTCCCTCTCTTCATTGTTAACCCTCTTCTTCCACAATCTCATTAAGTCTCTCTCTCTTTCTCTCTCTCTCACCGGATGGGGCGTTTCCACCACATCCCTCCTGTTCTCAAGTCTGACAGGAGAGTCACTGTCCAGGGTCAGCTTCTCAACCGAAATCTCTCTGCAGGAGACACATTATAGAGGAAAAATAAAAATCTATCAAAAATATCAGTATATACAGGCTAAAAAAGGAAGCTTGCTGCTTTAAGTCTGATTCTATATGTAAATATTATACAAGTTAAACGTTAATAATAAAAATAATAATTTTATTATTAAATGTTATTGTACATTTATTATTTTTCATGTATTCTCACTTGCATGCATGCATTTAAATATTACATGTTCAAAATTGCTGTGAAAATATAGTGTGTACAGCACTGTGACAGTTTGTAGTTTCCATGGGCAATATTGTAATGCCTGCTAGTTAAACACAGAAGAAAACTGCAGCCAATGAGAGCGCAGTGTGGTAAAGTAAACCGCATACAGTACACCACTTTGCTGTTGGTCGGATAATGTCAATTCAGAAGTCAAAGTTCACCAAAGATGAACTCCGGGTGTAAAGAAGCGTCTCTATTAATCTTGTGTATGTGTGACTGTACTCTTAAGGCCTGTGTCCACCAAACGCCTTTTTAGCGCCGAGAGCACCCACAACTTAATTTTTAGAGCGCTTCTCTTCAGCGTTTGTTGCTAGGCTAAAATAAAAAAAATAAAAAAATAAAAAAAAAAACACGACATTGACGACTCCAGCGCTGTTCTGAAAGTTGAACTGTTTTCAACTGAGAGCGGCGGGAGCGCAGCGGAAAAAATAAATAAAAATACAACGCTTCAAGCGCGTAGGGTTCGACTACGTAGGGTTTGTATTGGAAGAAAGGCGTTTGGGGGACACAGGCCCTCATGCGTCCACGGCTGACATACCCTGTGTTGTGTGCAAGTGTGGTGCTCTGGAAGTTTGGTGTGTAGGACGCGTGGTTTCCACTAGGGATGGCGTTTTTAAGCAGGCGCACCCAGGTCGACACGTCCACGTTCATCTGACGGGCACGCAGGAAAGCCTTGCCTAAAATAAACAG
Source organism: Typhlichthys eigenmanni (assembly GCA_027564635.1). Classification (NCBI taxonomy): domain Eukaryota; kingdom Metazoa; phylum Chordata; class Actinopteri; order Percopsiformes; family Amblyopsidae; genus Typhlichthys; species Typhlichthys eigenmanni. Next base: position 4,911 of record JAODUK010021983.1, read on the forward strand.
AGCAATAACATAGAAGCTCAGATAAAGAAACAAACTACTTTATTTGAGTAGTTTATACATAAGAAAAAACTATATTACATTTGTAAGGTAACTATAAATCTATATCTACTATAAAACTATATCTACATTTGTAAGATAATGATACCTACTAACTATAAAACTATATCTACTAACTATAAAACTACAGTATATATACACACCATCTATAAAACCATATCTATATTTGTAAGATAACTATATCTACCAACTATAAAACGATATCTACATTTGTAAGATAACTATTAACTATAAAATGTTTAAAATCGTACATTTGTTAGATATCACTGCTCACTGTAAAGTGAAATATTTTACCGTGCTGTTTAGAGAAGACTTTCTTCTGCCTCTGGAGTCTTGGGCCTCTCTCTATAACGGGGTTAAAGAATGTCACCTATAAAAGAAAAAGAGAAAACCAAAACTCTGAACTGTGATTTTTATCAAAATAAAAGCTCTGATTTAAATCCTAGTTAGACCGATTGAAGACAAAACTGCTGGTGTGCACACTTCATTTATAGTTGACACATGCATGTGCGTGTGCGCATGCGTGCGTAGTACCTCAGCCAGCAGCAGTCCTTGTGGTTCCAGGTCCAGCTTGACCTGGTGTCTCTGGTTGTCCAGGAACTCTTCCAACTTCAGGTACTTGAGAGCACACAGTGAGCGGTAGTCTCTCCAGTAAACTGCTATCTCCATCTCCCTAGACTAGAGACAAAACAAAACTACACCCTGTAGTGGTATGATGCAGGCAAACAGACAATACTGTAATCCCCTCAAATACACCATATGGTTTGTGCACAAAGACACGTGCACTAAAATAAAGTGTCCATTTATATTAGTCTGTATTGTATATTTTGTAATGGGTTAATCATGTTGTGGTACACATACAGTAGGGCTGAACGATTTTGGAAAAAAATAAAATTGCAATTTGTGATATACATTTTTATAAAGTCAAAATTTAAGTTTAATATATATGTAACATATTTAAAACATGTTACGGAGCATTACCACATGAGACGGCATCAAATTATTAACAGCTCTATATTCTAATGAACAGAAGAGCATAAAGACACAGGATTAATTTCTTTGAGCATGGATTTATTGCATTTTTGGACATGGGCGCACATTGTTAATGTTAGACTATTATTAGATGTGCTCAAGCACACCTAAATTGCATTTCAGCACCCCTAAAATAATAAATACAAATTACGATTATTTCTTTCTGAAATCATTTTTAGCCAATGTTTTAGCTCTCTAATTAGATCGAACTTTGCTTGCCTTTTAGAGAGTGGACGAACAAATACAAGTATAAACATAGCATGTTCACTGTATAACAGTGGGAGTATCCTGCTGCACACCACAGTTCCATTGTCCACCTGTGTGCACCTTTACGGGCGCTGTTTTTATTGTTTTATGGCGCTGAAGGGTGAAGTTATGCACGCTCATATTTACACATATGCGGCACACGTAACTCCATCGTGGAGACGAGCTCCGCCTGAGATTGTAGCGTTACTGTTGTTCATCTCAGTAAAAGAGTAGGTCTATGCAGTGTCTTACGTTTTCTAAACAATGAGTCTTCCGCCGGCTCCCTTGTTAAAGTCTCTCTCACTCAGCACGTCTTAGTTGCACATCTTTGGTCTCAAACCCTAAATAGTCTACACCGAAGTGCTGCTTTTCCTTGGGATTATCCTACATTTTCCACAAATGCGTTTCCTTCTTTCACCTGTTGTTGCTGGGCGTGCCGTGTACGTCGTACGCGGCCGTATTGAATATCAAAGCATGACTGGTAGAGGAGCACCGCTGTGATTAGTTAGAGTTAGCCTACCTCAAACAAGGAGGACGGCATGCATGTATTACAACAATTGACGCTACATAAAAACTGGGTCAGATGAGCATGTAAATCGCATGCCTTCCGCATAGTTTCAAATCGCAATAACGGTCAATCATTCAGTCCTAATATACAATAATGTTGCGTGGTGTTGTCCTACTCTCTCCAGCTCCACAGTGAAGGTCTCGCTCCAGGCCTGTTCTCCAATGGTCTTCCAGCCAGTCTGACCCACCACTGTGTTTTCTAGCTTCAGCACAGCGCTCACCTCCGCTGTATCACACACACACACACAAACACACAGAGTAGAGTCAGGGCATGCAAGACCACCTGAGAAAAGGCGGTGGCCTGACGTTGTGGCAGCAGGGCACTCACAGGAGAGCTCGTCTGCCTTGCCGGGGATCCTGAGGCTCATATTACTGGTGCTGCGGCTGTACAGGCCGCTGAACTTGAAGGAGGAGCGGCTTTCTCCTGGGGAGAAGGAAGGGAGAGCCACGGGGGTCCCTCTGTTCCTCCCCGGGACCATATCCAACAGCCCTACACAGCCCAGCAGACGCACCTGGAGGGTTCCTGGCAGGGTAGGGTGGGCACAGGGCAAAATAAGTACAAAAAGCAACAACAAAGATCCCCATTACCCTAACACACACACACACACACACACACACGTGAAAGAAGTGTTCCTCGAGGTTTTCCCGACAACTGCATAATTCCAGCCAACTACGTTTGGAAGAATATATGCTAACATTTTTGTTGTTTTGTTTTCTTTCTTCAAGGTTTGTCTTGAATACTTAGCCAAGCAATGAAATTGATTTAACCAATCATAAACAAGTGACGTTACTTGACGTTAGCGGAACAACATTGATTACATGATTCTGACAAGAACACTGTTTTGAGATGGTAACTGGGAACGGTTATGAGAATAGATAGATGGATAAATACTTTATTTATCCCGAAGGAAATTAATGTGTCCCATAACAGAATGAATGTGACCATCTTTCAACAGTTAAACATGAAAACATACAGTAACAAGATTAGTACTAAATACACAGTTACCGTAGGTGACGGGAGTACGCTTGTTGTATTATTTTGTACTCTAGTTGCTACTTGGTATTTTCACTATTATTGCCATCTGCTGTTTTCACTCAGCTCTGAGCCTTTTGCATTATAACTGTGATCATCTAGAATTGTCTTGTGCCTGCAGCTGCAATTATGCAATTCCCCCACCGGGGATCAATAAAGGGCAAGCCGTCCCAAACCATAGCCAAGGCAGAAATACAGCACATGCTCACTCTTTGCTTACCTGTAAGTGGCGATGGCTTGCTCAAGGTGCTATACTGGTTGTGGACATAGGGGGCGCCGGGGCGAGAGCTGAGGACGGAGGAGGAGGCTAGCACCAGCTCCTCCTTGATGAGGCAGGCTTTGGGGTGGTCCTCTGGTAGCTCCTGTAGTCTCTGCTCCAGAGAGATCCTCAGCAGGTCCAGGCGCTGGGAAGCCCCACTCAGACCACACTGGGCCTGGTGGACAGCATCATACAGGATCACACTTATTGACCCGTGACTATTGACTTATGAGACCTGAGGGGAAGGAACGGTCTGCTCCATACCGTCAAATATAGTAGCACAATAAAAGTAGATAAAATAACAAATACAGTATATACTACTTTTATTTATTTGATTTTATTGTGTTTGTAAATCCTATATTTTCATTACATTCAGCACAGAGAGAAATGTTCCTAAAGCAGATCTGCCAACCATATCTAACTTTGTATTAAAGTACCAAACACGTGCTGCAAATATGACATTGAAGTTGAGCAAACCAAATGATGAGCCACCCCCCCACGTGTGTGTGCATGCGCGGTTTAGAAGCGCTGATGACTTGATGTCAACATCATATGTGCACAAAGTACTAAATGCACGGTGTGGTAGCTTGGATTGCGTCAAGCATGACCACTTCTCTTGGTCTTGAGGAAGGAACTTGTGAGATGTGTGTGAGTTTTTGGTTTGGGGGTAACTGCTGCTGCAGTCTCCTACTCGTATCGTCTGACACACAGTAGCTTTACTGACTGGCTGCAATAAGAGGTATGCTAAATTAGCTGTAATTCTGTTCGATGCTCAGGCTGTTCCCCTCAATGTGTTTAAAACGTGTTTAAAACAAATATTATGGATCACGCCTGGTTCTGTTCAGTTCCCTGATAAGTATTTACAAACATGTAAATAAAATATTCATATAAGATAAGTAGAGAACATATAAAATAAATATATTTTGTGGAATAAGCACAGATGTTAAATCCGTTACACGTACGGCGTAGAATGGAGATAATGATCTATAACGTTAATCTTAGCATTTGCCTCTTCCAAGTATAGTCTTACTATATACTGTTGGAATGCTTGAACCTCAAACAGGAAGTTTGCATCACAAGGGCCAGCTCACAAGTATTGGCTTTTTAGACACGGTACTAAAAGCAAAATCATTTTGAATTTGAATTTTGCGCACAGAACGGTAAACTATCGGAATACGAGGAGATAATTGGCGAATTTGACAAAAAGTGTGAAAGTGTACAATAGCTTTAAGATGTAAAACATTTAAATAATTCTCTATTAATGTCGGCGAACTTTTAACTCTGATATCGTATTGAATAGTGAATACATGGACAATTACGTAGCTGGCACGCAATATGCATGCATGTTGGCAGGTCTGCTACAGGCTCCTTTCTAAAGCGAGTTCTTCTGATTATATCACTGTGTCAAATGTGCTCGTGTCGACGAAGCATTTCATCGACAAACATCCCACGTCACCATAGGAAACAGACCGTAAACACACCAGTCCTGGGTGGTCTCACCTCAGCTATGGCCTTCTTGTCCTGGACCTTGGCGGTCCCCAGTAGACGCATCATGTTCTTGGCACCTTCGGCCATGGCATGCTCCACCCGGTAGTGGTGCCACAACTCCTCCAAGCGCAACTCCACCCCACACAGGTCAGGTTTTCCTGGGAGAGGGTGTCGGGTTAAAGGATGGGAGCACACGTGTGTGTGTGTGTGTGTGTGTGTGTGAAACCCTTCATTGAGCTGGTCTCTAAAGAAACACGCCTGGCATGTCTTTATTTTCTTTGTCCATTAGATCGAGGGGAGGGTGGGGGTCTGTTAGAGATTTCGTGACCTGCATTTATGTCTTGTATTTAGGACAGGGTTGGATGCGGGCTTAAGAGACAAGGGAGTACGGAGAGAGAGCTGTTAAAGGGTGGGGAGATCCCATATCCATTAGAGACAATAAGTCTCTTTCCCTGCCTGTCCACTATTTTATCATCTACTCTCCCCCCATTACTACACTGGTGCCTTCACTGACTCCTTCCCTGCAGTCTCTCCCTTCATTCACCCGTCTGACCTCTGGTAAGAGATGCTACTGGCCAACATCAAGAAAATACAGCAATATCAATTCGGCTCTAATGTCAATAGCTGTGAGAGGACTGTACTGCTTGTGGGTGTGTAAGTGTGTGTGTTGGTGTGGTGCGTCTGCGTGAAGCTGTTTATGTGTGTTCAATACTGTGTGCATAAGATACAGTGTCGTGTGTGTGGTAATCTGTGCAATGCTGAGGATGCGATCGATCATTTCCCGTATTTTCCATATAAAAATCTAAAATCTAAAATCAAATGCACGTAAGAGGAAACAACAGCCGTGTTGACATGGACACATTTTATTTTGCCTTTTGCGAATAGAATCTTTTCGACTCTAGATTTTGGGTTACCCTTTTAAATCGTATGTTATGTAATAAGGTCTCGTGTTTACATGCTGCGTGCCTCACAATTTATCGGAACTGATGTTGAACATACACACATTAGGCTCAGTATTGTAACGTGTCCCGCTAGCAAAAAGGCTCAAACGGGCTAGCATCTAGTTGTGGGCACGTCGGGAGAGTGAGACCATTTGTGTGACTGGTGGAGTGTTTTAGCCTACGACTCCAGATGAAGTCACCCTACTAACTCCCATTCACTTACTTACTTGTCACATATGTTCCGTCCAAACTTTGTAGGCTACAGTGGCTGTGCATAACAGCCTACCGGCATCACACACAACAACAGTATAGTAAGATGGGACATGAGTGCAAGAACGCACCAAAGAAGTAATCAGGGTTTAACCGTTTACATGGTAGAATGCTTCTTTCAATCTAGTTATGGAACGGGTTATACTACCCCTCTGCTGCTAAATAAAATAGGATCTGAATGAATGAATAAAAAAATACAAATAAAAATCTGGTTGGGCTTTTCTCTTCTGATTGAGGTGTTTATATAGTGCATTTTCTTTCAGGTTGGACTTTTAACAGGGTCCATGTAAACGCAGATGAGATTAAAGAACAATAAGTGGAAAGATAAAACAGGAGAGACACCTTGGTTGTCCTCAGACTGCTCCGTAGCCTGCATGGCCTTCCTGATCTGCATCCGGATGATGTCGATCTTTGTCTTGCTGTCCTGCAGCATCTGTTGAGCTGCCTGGAGAAGCTTTTTGTCCTGTTGGAGACACCGTAGAGGAAACAGCAAAGTTGAGCAGAACTATTAAAAGCACGTCTCTGCAAACATTTATCATTAATTGATGAGTAAGACAGGAACGAAACAGAGATTAGTTGATTATGTGATAAATGGTCTGAGGTTCGTTTTTCTTAATTTCCGTGTGGAGGATGGGTGGGTGGATAGACAGCGAGCTTTTGCATAATTTATATTATCTCTGCCATCCTGTTATTCATAAGAATAATTACAGTATAATTTATTCTATGCTCAGAAAATAATTTCCTTTATTATAGTAGAAGTTGTCTAATTGTATACCATATTCAGGTCTAATAATGGGAACATTACATAAAAATGGCGACTTTGCTTTGGGTACTATGGGTGCATGTAGATAGATGTCGTAGCTAAATTTCAGATGTCAGATATTACAAATTTTGACGACTGCCCAATATCAATTCTGCTGTACCTGGTAAATTTAACAACGTGCTGTACATAATATTGTACACATTGGCAACATGTGTGTACTGTAATAGATGGCAGTTAAGACAGCAAATATAGTAGAGCTGTATGTCTAGTACTTTGGTAGCTCCATTGGCGTAGATTGGGATCATGTTCTCCGCCCCTTGCTTGACCTTCAGCTCGATGTTCAGCTGTCGCTCCAGAGCAGCAATGCGGTCCTGAGTGGCTGTAGGCCGACCACCAGGCCCCGGAGACAGAGAATTGGGGGCATCTAGAGGGATGAGAGGGCAGGGTTTTACCTTAACAGTTGGTTAAAAGGTTAGTGTCTTCTAATGTCTTCCTCGAACACTGAAGAATTTTCCACAGTGCAGACATGTTTCACATCAGTGTACAGTGGTGCTGCTTGCTCAGGGACTGTAGATGGAAATTAGCTTATATTTAAAGCTAAATCTGGTAACAAGCATCTTTCCCATCTTTTGAGGTTAATGTATATTGTACATGGTTTCTTTTAAACTGAGTAAAAAACAAAAAGATTTTATAGAGAAACGATACAATAACATAATGTAATATCGTGATACTCTGGTGTATCGATATTTTCTTACATCCCTATAGGCAACCTTAGGTGCCAACTTAGGTTACTGCCAGTATGCGTGCAGTCATATTATGAGTGCACAAATACAGTGCTCTGCAATGTGCACCTCGACAGCAAGCTACCATCCTGCCCGTTACTAAGCTAGTGAACATAAGTCAGAGCAGGGCATGCATGCTACATACTTTGCTATATGCTATATTTAAACTGATGAAGGACAATTAAGGTGAAAACCGTCCCAATTCTGGTCATGGGCCGATCGACCAGTGAATCCTCTGCTTAATATATTGCAATAGCAATCCCCATATGCAACTACGCAATAATGTTGTGTTTTGATGCACAAATGCAGAGACACAAGGCACTAAGACCTTATAATACTGTAAGATGAAATATGTATTTAAACAACCCGAAATCGCACTGAAAGTTAATTATTTAAAAACCCCCCCCCCCCCCCCCCCCCCCCCGCCAAAAAAAAGCTCACAAAGTGGGTCATGAGTCATGACCCCCATCATAATGCTACAGTGCATTAACGCATGTTCCATCATGATCACAACTGAATCCCAACCCATGAGCAATACCTCTGTTGTCATCAGGGCCCTTGACAACAATGTGAGCGTCCAGTTCCTGTAGCTGAGTGTGGAGGGAGTCCAGCTTGCGGTTGGAGCTGCGGAGCTGCGAGTCCACCTGCTGAGCATTCTTCTTGTCGGTGATGGCCCTCCGCAGGTTCTCTGCCCCTTCCTTGATCTTCAGCTCCTTGCGGATCTCCCGGCGGATCTTCTCACGCTGCACGTCCAGCCGCTGCTGCACGGTGGAGTCAGAGAAGTCGGAGCTCTGGTCCAAACCCAACTGCTGGAGGACCGAGAGCCCGCCTGGATCGCTCTGGGAGGGAGGGAGAGAGAGGGTGAGGGAGGAGTCGTCTTTTCGTGTGTCTCTTTTCACCGTGAGGCACAAAGCCTGACATTTTGTTTCCTAACTCCTGAGTTATACAGAACATCGAATACATGGGCCTCAACCCACACTCTAATCTTAGTTACTTCATAAATATACAGCAGGTACCGGTATCACAATATAAAGTATTAGTAATGACCGTCTTAAAGTAACTTCTTCATCCTTAATCACATACATACATACAGTACATGTATACATGCATACATGTATATAAACATACATGTATAAATACATACACACATACATACGAATGAAGACTGTGTACAGATAATAACCTAATAATTAGGCAATAACTTAATAACTACAGTGTATTGTATGCAGGAATACCAAGACAAATCCCAACATACAAACCAAACTACAATGACAAAACAATAATCTGGGTAGGATTTTCTGAAATCAAACAAGAAAGACAAAATAAGGGAAGTGAGTCTTGCTGGTAGTGGGTACACGTCATGCAAGACTATGCTACTGTATACTGGTCGCCAATCATTCCGAAACACTGCAGCTCATAGGAAAAGATTTTGCATGAAAAGAGACATTTTGAGTGACGCCTGAACTGTAGAAACCTGCTGATCTGAGAATGTGAGGGAGCATTAAAGTCGAGAACAAGAGCCCAGTGTTCTCATCACCTTCCCTAAAGATCAATGCTTAACAGATTACAGCATATTAGAGATGATTATTCTTTTTTTAATCAGGGCATTGCTTGTTCACAGGACAGACACGCGCACACAGCCTCTACTACACCAATGCAATGCAATTCTGTAGGCCAAAAGGATTTGTACAAGAGCAGTTATGCATGTGAAGATAACAACTCTCTTGGTGGAACTGTGTCTTATATGTGGGACTGTGCAGAAAGTCTGACTAGTATGAAAACATCCCAGACGCATAACTGCTTTGGGCCTCATGTGTAGCGTAAACACGGCTACACATACACCGTGGATTTAGAAGACAGCACAACGACACAGCATAATGACAACACCAGCTAGCCAGGCCATGAGTCAGCCGGTCGGTTGGTCTCTGTATCTACTAGGGCTGTCCCAAATACCATTTTACAGGCTTCGAATACTTTATGGTATTTCCGAACGAGTATTCGAATGCTCATTCTCAAAAACACCATTAAAAACACTCAACTATAATTAATGTTCATAACCTGTTAAAACCCGCAGGACCGTTTGCGTGTTTCCAATAGCACATAACTGTGCAACTGCAAGTAAATCAACGTTTTTAACTTTGAGTCAACTCACCTATGACTCATTATCCACCAGAACACCAACAACAGTACACATAAAAAACTATCTTGTTACATTGGCATCCAGACAATCCAGTTAAATATTTAGTGCAAAACATTTTGCATTTATAAACACTGCATGGCCTGCTGTTGCAATAATTTTCCATTAGCTGGCAGACGTAATCTTCCATTCACAGCTTCAGTGAACACACATGTAAACATAACCATGCGCTCAAAATGGCCGCTTTTATTGACATGTTTGATTGACATTGATCAGAGCTGTCCAATACAGTATTAGCCAATAACAGTGTGTGTTGAATGAATAGCCTTGCTCTCTTCTTACAGATAGAGCCAATTGCATTCGATTGTGTTGACAGTGTAGGGCAGGCAATGACATTAACATGTGGGTTTATACAGAGACAGTATAGGAAACCATGCATGCATAATAACAATTTTTAAAAAATTCTCGAAAACCAATATTTAAAATTAAAAAATACATATCTAACGAATAAATACCCCAATAATCAAATATTTGGGGCCAGCCCAAGACTACCTACCTAGTACAAGGGACAAGAATAAACAGAGACCTTGCCATATGATTTACACTAATTATTGGGTGTCGATACATAAAAGTGATCCTGTGCATTGCGATTCTGTTCAAATTGTGATATGTTGACCACGTGGCCCTGTGCCAGAGATTATAGTTGTTGCACAAGAACAAAGCCCTAATCACCGTAATATGAAACTGTTCTACATGCTGACACGGGTGGCCTCACTGGGGCATGAACGCAGAGGAAATGACGGCAGGGGAGACTGTTTGGTAAAGAGACTGGGGTGCTGTGAGCAGGAAGACAACATGAGACAGCGATGTGGCAGATTGAGTGCGTGTTAAACACACAGACACTAAAACAATAAAAACCTTACACACTACTGGGGAGGGCATGAAGAAAAGTACCTAGAGTTGACATGGACACATTGCTTTGTTTTTGCTTTGGAGGGGTGCGTGTGTGCCTATGACAGCATTATGTAAGATACTAGCCTATTTTATGTTTTGTCAAATAAAAATAAAACTGTTTATTTTTACGTTAGTGATGTAGAAACTGATTTTAAGTTGAACTGGGGTTCAAACTCTCTAAACACAGACTAAACAACAGGCAAATGTTTTCTACAAGTTTAATGGTTCACAAATAAGGCCATTATTTAACTGAAGTAAAACAACAGCAGATATAATCAAAACTAGGGACAAGAATGTAGTAGAGACCTTGCAATGTCTGGATTGGCTTCTGAATGATCTCAGCAATATAAACAAATATGGTATGAATAAACAATGTTAAATGGCATGTGTTGTATGCGTTTGGTTACGTTGTTGATGCCGATTTATTGTCAAATTAAATCCTGAAACATTAAAAATGATCATACCTAGAAAAAATAAGGTCTAATTTCAGGCTCAAACGCAAAAATACAAATACATCTATACACACACAAATGCAGAACCATATAAAGCTACAGGTTCCCCACAAATAAACCCAGGCTACAACAAACACAGATACACACAAAAAGGACAAGCACACATAATCTGGGTTCCTCTAGCCCATGACAAGGAGCCAGCAGTGGAACCAGCACCATTCACGTCCTGAGCAACAGGAAGAGAGCATTTATGCTGTGACGCACCACTTTACAACCCACTTCCATTTAATCCCTGGTACCCGTAACAAAAACATGCCAGTCCATGGTGTTCAGACACACACACAAAAACGAAAGCTCAGAAATATTACAGGAAGTGAGCGAGGAAGCTAGAAGAACTGATAGGAGGACTAGCACTTCTGTGACTCATTGAAATGTTATAGTTGAAACAAACATGGTCACACGTTACATTTAGAATGAAACTAAATGTCATGCATTTAAATCATATTCAAGTTTGTAACATTTTGATTGCTATGAAAAGCAAACTCATACAAAATCATAAATGCACTGATTGTAACCATCCCGGTGCAAAATGCTGTGTGCTTTAACACCAGAAAGACCACAAAATAATATTTAAAACCCCATTACTCTGGGTATTTTCCAGCCACAGCACGCTACTGCCTTTAATGACCTTTTATTACCACAGTCAGCAACGCTTAGCTCAGCACAAGCTAGCATCTCCTACCAAAGTTTCCCAGTCCTCTTGCTCGGTGTGTGGGGGCGCCTCCGTCGCAAACTCCCCTGCGTATTCCTCCACAACTTCCTCACTGGCCATGTTTGGCCCCCGGTTCTCTGTTTAGCAACCCCCTCCCAAGCCTCACCGCTGTCCCATACAACACACACAAACACGAGCGCGCGCACACGGGCTATTCCTGCCCCCTTATATCCAGGATGCTCTTCCCGCTAGGAACCACAAGCCAGTCTAAATCCAGAGTGAGTGAACGAGACAAAGAGGAAGAGAGAGCAGCGAACACACACACACACACACACGCACACAAAGCCCCACCTCACTGCTTCCTGTTCTGCCCGACGCTGTAGAGGCGCGCGCATGCACCCTCGCTCTGTCTCACACAGACAGACAGACGAGAGAGAGAGAGAGAGAGAGACCGACCGAGCATGAACTCACAGACAAAGCCAAAGTTGGCCTCAACTACCGAATCAGAATCACGCGAGTGAGCACATGCTCGCACGCGCACATGCACACGCACATGCACACGCAAGCGGGCAGTTTTGTAAGTGAAGAGGCTCAGCAACACTTCCTGCTTGCTGGGCCTAACAGAGCACATAGACAGGGTGTTGTGACAGACTTAGACATTAAACCAGCAAACTGTGCGTGCGTGTGTGTGTGTGCGCGCGCTGGCATGATTCGAGCATGTCTACATGCTAGGTGCGTGTGTACACCTACTCCGCACCACATCAAGAGGAGAAGGGAGGAGAACGTCTCACACACAGGGACTGGTCCGCTATATATTCACTGCAACCAACACAAACAAACTCACTAAACTCACGACACAAAGTCTGTAATGCTGCCCCAGCTTACAGTTTATGTTGTGTAGGGGGAGGGCTACAGACCTGTGCGACTAGGAGGAGGACAATGAGAGGGGAGGGGGTAGAGGAGGGTGCTTTGTTAGAGGGCTGGCTTTAAACACAAGTGCATTTCAGGACAGAAATCGAAGCGTGCGCCAATAACAGAATGACAAACACTTGAGGTGGGTGAGACACGCAACCTTGTTTCCATATTTATAACCGATGTTGTTTGTAGCCACAAAGTGCTTGTATGTCGCTGCATGCTTATTAGAGGTCATAGAAACTGGATCAATATGTAGAAAACTGTGTTTTTACAGAACTCGCTGGTTTGGACAGGGCTCATCTACCTCTGCTCATTCTGACTAACTTAAATATGATTAAAATACCTTCGAGAGAGATGTTTGAGTACATAGTCTGCCGTACAGGCGTTCTTCAGGTCTGAATAGGGTACTTGCAGGGGAAGAGACTATAAATAGTCGACGAGAGATGGCGAGTGTGGCTAGACAAATAGAGCTCAACAAAAATAATGGGAAGAGATAGAGAACACAGAAACAGATAAACAGAGAGCCAAGGCAGCGATAAAGGACAGAAATAGGAAGTTGTTGATTTGAGAGAAAAGCAGAATGGACGCCAGGGGAACTAATCAATCCAGGATAAAAAGACCAGATGTCTGTCTGACTGTCCACCTCATGTCAGGGTGTGACACAGGCCATAGGTTATACGCCTCTCGCTTAGCTGCTACTGACCTCCTGCACCGTGGCAGTGTGGCATAGGGCACCCTGCCTCCATCTCTTAGTACACAAGCAAAAATACACATGTAAAGACAGAGAGACACACACACACACACACACACACACACACACACACAGACACACACACAGGAAGTAACATTAGGCTGGGCGATATGGTCGAAAACAGCTCACGGTGGTTGGATGGCGCCTTGCATGGCTGACACCACCGGTGTGTATATGAATGTGAAGCAATGAGTGGCCGGAAGCTTAGAAAAGCACTTTAAATGCAGTCCATTTACTTCAAAGATGTGGTGCTACATCTTCTATGTTGCCGTAATATAATTATGTCTTACCACATATCGGTGACACTGTGAGATTCCTTTGTAGTGTGGACTGGTGGCTGAGCTGTTGACAGGCCCCATCCATCCATGCTTTACGAGTCTACGTGAGATGTCATAATATTCTAAACGCATTACTGACACATTACTAACGGGCAGAATCTGATCTAAAAGATAAACGACACAATTATGCAGCTATAGCTCAAGCTGCCTCTCTCATTTTGTTTGTGAGAATACTGGCAAGTTAACTGTATCTCTTTGTACACCTCACTGTTGACCACAGTAGGAGGAACTGAAGTTATTTTCAATAAAAGCTCTTAAAGCTATAGTAGCAGCAATGCCATCAACTCTTCCTATTGGGGTTTTTTTTTTCCTTCGGTGCTATGATCAATACAAAATGCTTACAATCTGTCTAGAGAGCTTGTAACCTGTAAGCCTCACCCTATGCTTGAGGTTAGTGGAGAATGGATACAGCAAGGATACCGCTTGGAGTTTAAGTGCTAATAGTCACAAGCATGGCAAGCTCACTTACTCTCTTCACTTACATTTGAAGAAAAAATATAAAATAGCCACATTTTAAATTGCTGCTCAAAACTCTTGGAGCTCACTGAAGCTCACCCACAACTTGTGTGCCCCCCGCTCAAATTATATTGAACTGTAACATAATAGCTAAGCAATTGAAACGTTTTGTTCTTGACTGAAATTGTCTCAGTGTGTCAGGTCTCAGTGTGTCAGCTCTCATCTGGAACACCCCCCGTAGAGCAATTGACCTGCTGCTACACTGGTACACCAACTGGAGCAGTTTGGTTTGGGATGAAGTGCTTCAGAATTAGAAGAATTGTAACTAAAGGCCACCGCCTAATGGCTGCGTCATCTGGCGGTGCGTCAAGGAATGCAGCGTTTGAAAGGTAAAGAAAACCTGACGGAGGAGCTCAGACACCTGCAGATATTCAACGCATGTTTATGGCTTGACGCCCAAGAAATAGAACCGCGCTCTAAACCTTGGCATTGACGCGCATCAGACGGTGCGCCAGTGGGCGTTGCGCTGTTAAAAAGAACTTGTTCTAAAACTTGACGCCTTCAGTGGGCGGTGGCCTTAAGACGTCTTGCATGCAAACGGTTTCACAAGTGCTGGATGGTGTACTGGCACCGGTTTTGTTAGCGTATTTTACAGATGTAATGAAAATATATGCTTTATATTTCAAAAAATTAACCAAGACTACAGTTTAACACTTCTCGTGGCTAGGGCATTTTATTTCCTGGTTGTTCGGGCAACAAATATACAAATCAGGGATTTTTTTTATATACTTTTTCCATCGGCACAAATGATTTCCCATGCACAATTTTGGTGTAAGATAAGATATTAGCTTCAAACAGATTTGTATACATATTAAAACAAATATATTCATAGGTAGAATTATTAGGGATAGGAAGATTTAGGTTGCTACTCGCTTTGATTTATCCAGCGCTGGAAAGCAACACACGTCACCAGTGCACTGGAATGCCGCAGCATACCGATCGGGCTGTAACTACATCTTGTATGAATAAACTAGATCTTATTGTTGGTTAACCGTGAACATCCCTACATAGTCTGTGTCTATGGTCTGATGTTAGAGAACCCGCTTTTGAAATTGGTGTAGTGGAACTCAGTCCTTGCAAAAAGTCCATAGACTCCTCATTGCAAGACTAAGACTATGTGTTTACATCATATAATTCTAGTTCTCTTGCAGGGTAAAGTTGAACCTGAATTACTATTACTCATTGTCTGACACCTGTGGTCCACAATAATAACAATAACTGTGACTGGATTCAGGAGAGAAAAGCTGTACTCATGCCAAAAATAAATGCCATTCCATAATAGGTATCCCATAGGGCTAAGCCAGAGGTGGCTAAGGGTGGGGAAGAAAGGATTAATAAATCCAGGAACATGAAAATATATTTATTATGGAAAAAGAAGGATTAAAATATAACATAAAAGCAGCATGGTGTGTGTGCGTGCGTGGGTCCGGTGTATGGCATAGTTGATATTAGATTGTCACCATTGCCAACATAATAGTATACAGTAAAGATCAGTGCATGTCTGTGTGTGTCAACCTGCCAGTGTACGTATGGTTAAGCACTGTAGTCAAGAAAGACCACCTCATATATTTCTCAGAGGAGGTAGCGATAAATTAGCCTACATCTTATGGCATTCCCATGTATCTTAGAATAGGTTGGGGAGTAGGCTAGTGTCCATCATATCAACTAATGTACTGTAAATAACCTTAGTTATAAAGTAATTTAAGTCGAATATTAACTTTAATCTGTTCTGTGCTACATGTTCTACAATCAATCCTAAGTGAGACTTATTTTCTAGCGATTTGTTTATTTCCGGATATTATTTTTCAAGCCGATAGGTCTGTATCCTCCAAGCGAGAACCTCCGATGCCTAAACTTGTAGTTCATCGAATGGCCACTTGAGGCTGGCTGCAAAAGGAAGCCAATTCCCATAGACTTCAATGTTATAATGTCAGGCATCTGACTTTACAGCTAAATTAATACAGGTTTAAAGCCTGGTTTAATTAAAAATTTCAAAAAAAATGTGTATATTAGCCATACATTTATACCATATAATGGATAGGGGGCTTTGCAGGCGGAGTGAGATACTGCGAAAATGGCATCGGCCATCGACCAGCACAGCAAGATGCTCAAATCCGTACATGAGAAAAGCCATGGGTGACGTCACAGAGGGTTTGTACAGTCTAGACTCTATGGTATCCTCCGAATGTGGAAAAACAACTTGCATCAGAGCTCAGAATGAACCGATCATGGTGTACTACTGCATAAGAAGCTGACAAGTCAATGACAAGTGAAACACCCATGGTGTACTACTGCATAAGAAGCTGACAAGTCAATGACAAGTGAAACGCCCATGGTGTACTACTGCATAAGAAGCTGACAAGTCAATGACAAGTGAAACGCCCATGGCAATAGTTTGATAATTTAAATGGGCCAATATTTACTGTATGTACATTTAAATTCCACATAATTTAACACGCCCATTTTCACAGTCGCTTTCTATCCACTCTGTTCAACGTGTGCAGTTAAGCACTGTAACTCTGTTTTTGTGTTTCCAACTCACTTCTTTGTGACAGAAATACGCTAGCGATACGGAACACTTAATATCAGAGGCGAGGCTGCCGGCTCTTAATTCTCTATGCAGGAAAAACCCTGTACTTGTCGAGCCCGACTAGTATATTTAGCGAGTCCAATGGCCGAGTCAGAGTCCAAATACCAACAAGTCCGAGATCTTAGAAAAAGCGCCTCGAGACTTGTGCTGCAGATATGCCAAGTCATATGTTGCAAACACGACAAATGGGAACAAACGTGACCCAGGGGCCTTGTCACAAACTGACAGAGGTGAACACCTCAAGGGAGTGTTTAAGACTGACAAAGAATAGGTGCGTGACAGCCGATGGATAGAGAGAGGAGGAGAGCTGAGAGACTGAAACAAGATAATAGTGCCATTCATCCCTCTGCAAGATGTGCTGTGAGCTCAGCCCACACACACACACACGATTTAGAGACATTACAGAGGATTTCTTATGGGAGTGGGACAGAGACCGAGAGAGAGAAAGTTAATATTCTCCTCACACCCGTTGTCTTGCACACAGCCTCATTCAGCTGGCATTCCGGCAGCGGATGAGATTTGGGTCAAGAGGTCTGGCTGATTCTAAGGGTGGGGTACGTGTGAATTTCAATCAGCCCTACCTACTGTACCCCCTCCTCTGACTGTGCATCTTTAAACAACAGACGTTAAGAGAGAGACTCCGAGAGCATACCACATGACATGAATAATGAACACAGTCATGCAGGATGGCACGGGCGCACGTGCGCGCGCGCGCACGCATGCACGCACGCACGCACACACACACACCACTAACGGGACTGCTTGGTAATGAATAAATCAGCATAGT
>JAODUK010021994.1:0-25185 GCA_027564635.1 Typhlichthys eigenmanni
GATAGTACAACCAGGTCTGTAACTAAGGGGAGTATAGTACAACCTGGTCTGTTACTAAGGGGAGTATAGTACAACCATTAGTTATAAGGATAGTACAACCAGGTCTGTAACTAAGGAGAGTATAGTACAGCCTGGTCTGTTACTAAGGGGAGTATAGTACAACCAGGTCTGTTACTAAGGAGAGTATAGTACAACCAGGTCTGTAACTAAGGAGAGTATAGTACAACCTGGTCTGTTACTAAGGAGAGTATAGTACAACCAGGTCTGTAACTAAGGAGAGTATAGTACAACCTGGTCTGTTACTAAGGGGAGTATAGTACAACCAGGTCTGTTACTAAGGGGAGTATAGTACAACCAGGTCTGTAACTAAGGAGAGTATAGTACAACCAGGTCTGTAACTAAGGAGAGCTAGTACAGTACTAGCTCAAGAATGCTAACAGGTGGTAGACCAGGGTGGGCAATTATTTCACTTGGGGGCTACATTGAAAACAGCAGAGAACTTTAAATGTGTTACTTTGTTAACACATTTAAAAATAAAACACAGCTGACTTTGTTAACTTGCATATTTATGAATATAGGCAATTCTTATGCAACACCATTTTCATAATAAAACGTAACAGTTCACTTTAACTATCTTTTCTTTTATGCAGCAGTAAATTAAGTAACATTCTGCAGAGCTCGTAAGTCATTTTTTGTTGTATTATTATTTTTAAAATGTTTGATGTACCGGCGGGCCGGGTAGAACGTCTCAAATCCGGCCCCCGGGCCTGACTTTGCCCAGGCCTGTGGTAGACCATCTCCATGGCTTGAGCCTATTGCCTTGCGGCTGGGACACCCAGACTATTCTGCCCCACACACGTTAAGGTTACATTTGGATTGAAGTTGAACCCACTTCAATATGAATAAAAAATAAATAAAACAATTTGCAGGCTACATAATATAAATGTTTTCCATTGCAGAGAATCAGATACGTCAGGCTTTTAGCCACCACACTCACCGGGACTGAAGGCAATGTGGTGGATGTTCCCGCGATGGCAGGGGACCTCCTGTAGTAGCCCACAGGTGCTGGTGTCATAGAAGGTGACAGTGCCGTCCTTACACCCAGTGGCCAGCAGGGTGCCGGCTGGGCTCAGACCAATGGCGTTCACCTGGACACACACACACACACCAATAGTGTTCACCTGGATACACACACACCTACACACACACACGCACACACACAGGCACACACACTCATAGACCAATAGTGTTCACCTGGATGTACACACACACATACTAACCCTGCGATGATAAACACAGCAGACAAAGCGAATAAGGAGGTCGTAGGCTATGATGTAGGCTATTTATATTTGTAGTAATGAGATGACACTTGAAACATGGTGGAATGTGTGTGTGTGGAATTTTGATGAATCTGCTGCCCTTAATTAAACACAAGCGTGCACACTACATGAATGCACTTGGAAACCAGCAGGAACATAACAACGGCTGGCTCCAGCCCAATTTAAACCCTGTATGTATATACTGTGCACACCCCTACACAATATACACACACACACACACACACACACAGTCAAGGGTTAAACAAAAGCTAAATGAGGCTTGAAGCCGTCACTGCTTACACAATGAAAAGGCGGTTAAATCCCAAGCTTACCCCTGCGTCATGCTCGAACTCAGCCAGCAACGGAAACTGAGACCTCTTGTGCCCAGACGCACTGTCCGACGGACACTGCCAAACCTGGGACACAAAACACACAACACACTATTGACTGCTGTCCCCAAGTACAGTAAAACGCTGTAAAAATGCTACTCGTCTGGTCGGCGAATGAGTCTTTGACATTTCCTTGCAGCGGATAGAAGTTCTACGGAGCCCTTTAGGGGTCATGCGGAGACCTTTTTTCTCCGCATGACCCCTAAGGGGCTCCGTACAGTTTTATCAAAACAATGAAAGAAAAGTCTGATTTCTTCATGACCGGCTGCTGTGCTGGGATTTGACAGCTGTTAGTTTTCAAGCCACTGCTGGCCATATGACGTCACACAGCCAGATATATACCACTCTACTCTCACCTTCACCGTGGAATCCCACGAGGCGGTGTATAGCCGGTTGCTATGCCAACACATTTGACTGACAGCGTCGTCGTGTCCCATCAATGTGTCTTTCCGCCTGCCGTAGGGTATGGAGTAGAAGTACCTAGGGCCGCCACACGTGGGGGGGGCATTAGTCAGGTAGCGATGCTTAAGCTAGGATGGAGTCGTTTCCTCCCTCTGTGGTCCCTTCCCAAGGTTTCTTCACGTTTTTGAATGGAAGTTTTTCCTTGCCCGTGGGGAGGAGCAGGTTAAGTGGGTGTTGTTTGTTTCCATGTGAAACGTATGCTGTACAGCCCTTTGAGACTTTAATGTGATTAAGGGCTAAATAAATAAACTTGACTTGACTAAGCTAGGTGCACGCGTTTATTGTGAAGCGTGCGTCACAATAAAACGTACCACACAGGTGCGTACGCCAGGGGCTGTTCTCTGGCAGGGTGACGCGTTAAGAATAAACATTTGCACCTACACATTGTTGTCCCACGACGAACACGCCACCGTTTTATCATCCGGCAGGATTAGGCATGACGACAGTGCCTGAAAAGGACAACCGAGAGGGGTGTGTTACGTGAATCGCCTAAAAGAGATGCAAAACAAAAGGAAAGGAAAAGAAAAGCTTAGAAATAAAAACATACCATATTGGAGAAGGATATGCTCCTCTGGAGATCACTTAACTCTTTGGAAAACATTTTTAGTGTTGAATCTGTGAAAAAGAAAGTGAAAAAAGTTATAAAATACTAACCAAAATCAACTAGTTGAGACACATCTGGGTTAACACATTTCTTAATTTACCCACTGCTGTGTTGGTTTTTCATTATCCAAAATTGTGACAAATACTTTTGTAAATATCTTAGGTTTTCAGCAAACAAAGTAGTATGTGCATAATTTGGTTGGATTGAAAGTCAGTGAACTCTCGCTGGTACAGCCTTCCACTTTATACAGTATAATTGATTGACTGATTCCAAAGGGATAAGCCAAAATCTAACTTAAAATGTTGGCGGTACTGTATCGATTAGGTCTTCTGTGAACTGAAACAGCGTTTTCCAGACCTTGGGATGTGGAGAAGATGGATGCCCCGTCTCGTGTCATGGCGATGCCCGTCACAGCCCTGTATGTGAACCGAGCGTAGCAGAAATGAAAAACATCCCATAATATTTAGAGAACAATCTGCTCAAACTAGAAGAAGAAGGACGCAACCATAACTGGCCCTTACTCTTTGTGGATTTTGTGGCTGGACATAGCTTTTAAAGAGCCCATGTTTGCCCACGCCAGTTTTTTGCTCTCCTCTGTCAAGTCTTCAAACGAAGACTCCTCGGTAGAAGAAGAAGAAGAAGCTGCAGAGTAAAAAACAAATAGTAAATCAGGATATTCTGAAATGAAACCATGCGATATACACTAATCTTGAGCACTTTATTCACTTAGCAAAGCTATAGCTACAGTACAAGGCAGCTGCCTAGTGTGTCAGTGATGCATGCAGGCTTGTTTACATTGCTATTCACAGTCAACATTGACATGTTGTCAGTGTCCTGTGTTGCCCTGTGTAACAGGAAGTGTCTGCGAGCGCCCGTGTGTGTGTGTGTGTGTGTGTGTGTGCGCGTGTGCATTACCTGGAGACAGATCATTAAGCAGGGCTGGGGTGCTCAGACTTGGGCTTCGGGTAATGTTCTGGAACCGGGGTGTTATCCTCTGAGGGTGAGGGATGGTGAACAGCTGTTTGGGGGTCTGGCCGAACTCTAGAATCTGGGTCATCATGGCGATCCTCTGGTCCGGGTCCTCGATGCTTATCAGGGCAGAGGATGCATGCAAAATAAACAAACCACAAACTGAGAAATTAAACATTACGTTTTTGCTATGGTGTGACATCCTTAGCTCCTATTAATGTTAGTAGCATTTTGTACTTCATTTTGTACTGCATTCGTTTGTGCATCATCTGTGCAATCAAAACAAACATTTGTGCGTCATTATTTTAAGTCTTATTTAATGTAAACAGATGACATCATCGTCCTGCCGCTTGTCTCGCGCTGGAATGGGCTGAACCGCTTATATGTCAATTTAAAGTTGTTGTTGTCTCTAAAATGGTAAAGTAATCAAAATACTTTTCATTCACATTATTGTCATATGGGGTGCCAACTTAAAGGAGGTTTAACTGAAATAATGGTATTACCAAAGGTACTCAAAACTTCTAACATGTCTAGAATGAGTCTTCAAACTGTGTCAAATATGTGATTGGAGGTAATATGCAATGGAGGCCAAACAGGGGTTGATAGATAAATTAAATATACACTGAATATTTCTGTCTGTAGACCTCTATTGTGTTTTAATAAGTGCAATACTGCTTGTCAATTGATAATGGCAGTGTTGTTTCATACAGTACCTATCACAATCAATGCCGCCTTCATACGTCAATGGGTGGAACACTAAAACAAGAAGAACCGATGAATCCGCTGGTCAGTTTAAGTCTGCATCAGATGTTACATGATTTGCAGGTCAAAGTGTCAGCTGAGTTACCATTGTGGGCTGCCACAGCTTCGCTTCCTCTTTGTTTGAAACCAAACACAAGGTCGATCCATTCATGAAGGTGCTCCGAAACATACTGACTCTCCAATGCGATCTTATTCTTCTGGAGGAAGTCACCGGCATCTGACAAAAAGAAAACACAAGAATTGTCCATGGTTCATAACGAACGAAAAGAAGGGGCCTCACACTCAGCTCAGATGCACAAACATGTTTAATGTAGAGTTACACTTTAACAGCAGATACCTGAGGCCCACGCAGGGAGAAGGACCTCGGCAACATGGCTTCCGTTCTGCCTTCTGCCCAAGTCAAGGCTCAGTTGGTTCTCCAGGAAGCTGGGGTCATCCCCGTAGAACTCTGGGATCAACTGCAACACATCCACGTGATAACGGCAGAGAATGTGTTCATCTATTTAAGGTAAAAACACTGGAGGACAATAATCTAGGTGTGAATACGTTTACCTCTTTAAAGTCAGTCGCACCATCTAAACAATTCTTCCATGTTTCACCAATGCTGGGAAAATATAAATCACGTGTTAACATAGCTACACATTTACAAACAACAGTGTGGCAACTGTTCAAATGTATGAACACAAATTAGGACGCAGCCTGCTCTCGGCACCCCACTGACCTGTTAAACATTCGATCTGCGTGGTCATAGCGGCCGTTCTGTAGACACAGCATGTGCTCTGGAGCTTGGAGGAAGGTAGAGAGGAGAGCATGAGGTTAGAAGAGTTCTATTATAGATGATCAATTATAATTATAGATCAGACGTGGTTCTACAACATAGCAGAATAGGGTAAATACACATTACACACTATGCCTGTAATTACCACAAGACACTATCAAGTATGCCCTTCCGGTCTACATGTGTTTTGTGGATCTGGAGAAGGCGTATGACTGGGTGTGATGAAAAGAGAGCTGAGCCGGAAGGCAAAGCTCTCGGTTGTCCTGGCAATTTTTGTTCCTACTCTCACCTATGGTCATGGGTCATTGGTCAAGGGTGGGTCATGACCAAAAGAACTAGATCACAGGTACAAGCGCCCGAAATGGGTTTTCTCAGGAGGGTAGCTGGCTCCTCCCTTAAAGATAGGGAGAGTAGTCCGGCTATCCGTGAGGAACTAGGAGTAGAGCCGCTGCTCCTTTGTGTTGAAAGGAGCCAGTTGAAGTGGTACGGGCATCTGGTAAGGATGCCCCCGTCGACCCAACTTCAGATAAGCGGATGAAGATGGATGGATGGACTATTCAGTATGTTAATGTGCGGTAAATATGCGTCTATGGCTGAAAAGGAAGATCTGTATTTTAAAAGGACATACCTACTCTGACCAGGTAAAACAGCACGTATCCTGGTGATGAATAGTGGCTACCGTACATAAAGCAAGGTTCTGGCATGGCTCTGTATCGGTCCTGTGTGAAACAGAAAATATGGCATGTGCTTATTCAAACTATCGGTGATTACAGTTTTTCTCAATTGCTAAGACACATTTCTTGAAGCCTTCAACCATTTTCTCACATTTTTAAACCCAATTTAGAAACTACAATCACAGAACCGTCCATCCAAATCATATCCAGTCAACTGAATTTGCTACAGGTGGTCTCCAATAAAGTTATATAGAAACATCTAGAAGAATGACATCTCACTGATCATCTCAATGATGATCAGTGAGATTTCAAATATTTTCATCCATTTTGGAATAAGGCTGTAACATAACAGAATGTGGAAAATGTGAAGCGCTATGAATACTTTCCGGATGCACTGTACCTATGTCCGACATCTACTTCTATCAATCTGCAACAACCTGTGCACTATGAATAGTCTTATATTGGTTTCATCACATCATTAGCAACATGTGTGATCAATTTTGAACCATTGTGTTGAAGCTGTGACATCTGTGTTTAAGTTTTGTGTGACTTCTGACTCCTGTGGTTACCGTTATACATCACAAGTGCATCACATTGCACAAAGTGTTTTAGTGAGTGAGAATGTGTTTAAAGTTTTGCAAAAAGACTCATGTAGATCTACAAATTGTGTCTAAGTAGGTGAAAGCTGTTCATAGTTTTGCCAAAGGAGTGATCGATTCAATTAATAAGTTCAGGCCACTGAGCATTTGTTTCAGAGAACAGGTTTTAATGTTTTAGAAATTGAGAAAAACTGTAAGAAACCGACCCCCCCTACGGTCACACAACAGAAAAAAAAAAGGACGCAATGCGACCCCAGGAGGTCTCTAGAAAAAAACATATTTAAAATGTGACACATGATAATGGGCTTTTAATGGTGCATATCCACTAGTTCACCAAAAACGTTCAACAAATGTAATGCAGCAAACGGAGCCTTACAACAGCTCTATATACTGTGTGTGCTTGCTGTATTTTAATATTACATACAAATGTGATTGGTTAAAGTCTCACCAGCAGCCTATCCAGTCGCTCCTTGTTCAGGGCCCCGATTGGCTTGCCTAGGTCTCTGAATGTGTCTGCGATGGTCAAATCTAGGAGGCGTGGAGAACAAATCACCATGTCAGGTTATGGAAAAAAAACAAAAGCCACAACAATAAGAGAACACTGTGTGCCTAACCTTTGCCTCAGAATAGTGGAAGAGGAGACTATGTCCTCATCAACACGTGTGCACACACATCACATACTGTATTAAGAGGCAGTCAGCCAAAAGCAAATAACCAATAAACTTAAAGTACACAATCCTTGGTGCCGTGTTTGTTTTCAGTGTTAGCGTTGTGGTGCGTTGTCGGGGAGACCCTACCCAGCGTGGGGCTGGTGTAGTCGGCCAGGACCCAGGGGAACACCGGGTACTGGGAGAGGTCGTTGCAGCTGCGGTCGGCCAGGTTGTTGAGGTGCAGCAGGTATTGGTAGTTGCTGAGGTGTCCCCTCTGCCACTGGAGCATGTAGCTCTCTGCTGTGTGCTCCACCATGTGGTTCTCTGAGGGGGCACGCACACACACACACACACACACACACACACAAGTACACATGCACGCACACACACACAGACACACGCAAGTACACATGCACGCACACACACGTACACACACACACACGCACACAAGTACACATGCACACACAAGTACACATGCACACATGCACGCACACACACGCACACACAAGTACACATGCACACACGCACACACAAGTACACATGCGCACGCGCACACACGCACACACACACACAGAGACCACATGCTAAAATACATTAGCTGTGACTACAGTACACGACACTTATCATGATAACGACCCTACAGTTCACACAGGAAATATATGACACCCTAATGTTAAACCGTTTAAGAGGCTTGTCAGTTGAAGTGACAGAATGGAACAATGGCAGGGACAGATAGATATAGTGAAGACATTGACATTGATAGCATTCGTTGTATTTTAACCTTCTACTTAACCTGTTTGCTTACAGCCTTCACAGTGTCAACATTCAAAGTTCAATTGAGTTAATCTTGTAAACTATTTAAAAACAATTAACATAGCCTCTGCGCTCACTGCACTGACCGAGAAAAGTGGCAATGCAGTAATAAATCTCATCTCTGTTTGTGGTGTTATAAAACTTCAGGTAGATGTCTGAGCAGGAGTCATTCTCAGTACAGAACACCTCCAGACCCTACATGGACACAGACAGAGAGAGAGAGAGACAGAGAGAGAGAGAGAGATCATATACAGTACAGTATATTGAGCAATGAGGAGAATCTTAAACAATGTGGAACTACTGGCACAGGAAAAGCCTTGCCACACAAACTAACCAAAGGTCTGAGCCCGTGTCTTCTTTTGTAGAGTCTCCTGACTCTGTGGAGTTTGATCTGAATCACTTGCTCCTAAAGTAGAAAGAACAGCTAAAATCAATTGACATGGCAGAAGTTATGCTTAGATTGTTCAAGTAACTATCAAGATGGATTTATACAGTGAACGAAAACACACTTTTATGATGGAAGAATAGATAGATATATAGATACTTTATTTATGTCCCTGTGGGAAAATTGATTTGCAAAATATGTTTCTATACAATGCAAAGATTGCCACAACGTAAAAGCCAGAGAGAGCAGGAAGCAACTGACCGGATAGCCGTTGAGTGGCTGGAAGTAGAGGTTCTCGTCGGTTATGCAGAT
Organism: Typhlichthys eigenmanni; assembly: GCA_027564635.1. Lineage (NCBI taxonomy): Eukaryota > Metazoa > Chordata > Actinopteri > Percopsiformes > Amblyopsidae > Typhlichthys > Typhlichthys eigenmanni. Next base: position 8,717 of record JAODUK010021994.1, read on the forward strand.
GTGGCCGGGATTTGAAACAAGGGGCATGACCATCTCCACCTCACACTCCGTAAGTGGCCTTTCTGCAACACTCTGAAAGCTGATGGAACACTAAAATCACTGGACTGCCCAGCGAGCTAATTCAACAAGATTAACACTGCATTACAGAAGAAGTTACAGTTACAGCATTGAACTGACACTTTTATCTAAAGCGACGTATAATTAGATATTGGCAAAATGCAGCCATTGAGGAGATTTAATCCTGTGTACTGTATAAAAAGTATTTAGCTGCCCTGTCTTCCCTTCATGGAATTTAAAACAAACTAATCTAGATCCTTGTCAGGTCATGACTATGGAGCTGTCATATAAAGAGCCGCTAATGATAATGGGTTAATTGGATTTCCTTGCTTGCTTTGAAGACATGGTATATAGAGTTCGGTTTCTTTGCCATGTGAAATGTGGGCCTATGCAGCTATAATGGAGAATAAGGACACTTTCAACAAAACGTATATTAACTATATACCTATTTTTGTCAAAAGATGATCTCGCCAGTCGTGATTGTAGATTTGCTTCAATCTAAAAAATAAAATAAAAAATATCAAACTGAATGTAAAAAAAAAGAAATATATATATATATATATATATATATATACACACACACACATTTATGAGAAAATTATTGTTACGATTAATGGCCTTTTAGTCATTAGTCCACTTAGTGATATATGAGAATATCTACACTAGACGACTCACCATTGCCGTTTGGTCTCCAAGCTTTTCCAGACAGGATGCTCTGTGAAGCTGCGGTAGGAAATGAAGAGTTGATACACACGAAAAAGACACTAAACACAACCCTTGAGAGCAGCTGGTGTGGTGTCATACACCCTTCAGCTGCACAGAAGGACTACATACCTGGAGCAGTGTCTGGACAACATCTTCTGTTTTACTCCATGCTTCTAACTGAAAGGTAAATCTACTTTCACTCTGTCACAGGGATGTTAAGGAAGGTCACATTAGACACACTGAATTCCCAAAAAAAAAGTATTAATAAAATGTTTATATATATATATATACATAAGATTATTTTATTTTAATTATTTGTTTTTTTAGTCCTGTTTGCATGCAGAAAAAAACACATTGTTATCTAGAGTGTGAATGCAGATCTAGGTGGATTCAGATGTTTGTGCCACTATACACAATATACAGTGCACACACATATCCAAGTTTCAGATTTCTTCAAATTTCAGATGGGACATGACCTTCTGATTGCTGACCCGTCAGTTCCATCCCATACACAATGTACCGTTCTACTGAATCTCTGTAGTAGGTGGTCATAATGAGAATACACTCACCCTTTCACCTCTGAACGGTGCTATAACGTTTCTCTCTTTGATGAAGTAAACCTGAAGTCAACGTCAAAACAAACACTTTAATTATTGCCACATCCTACAGCGAACTGCGTAAACATTCTTACACTATTCCAACAACACCAACAATACCATTGCCTTTGCAAGAAAAAGAGGTCCCCAATTTTGAAACATCATTTAAAAAATACATCTGACAAAAGACATTTGATAAGATATTATGAATCTTTGTTTACGGTTAAAAAGCAGAATATAAGCAACAACACACCTGTCCACATAAAATTGAGATGCTAGATTCATTGGTCCTACAAAGAGAAACATCATCAAGTCATTTTGTGGAAAGATATATCTAAACATATTTAACTAACAACTGCGGTACATTCATCTTGACATAACTTGATATTTTTTTTAATTACAAACCTGTAATTGTGCATGTTATTAACTGGTTGATACAAATATTTATAATTTAAATGTAACCTTGTTAAACATTACACTGAAAGGTTGGCTCAGATACAGGCTAACACATGTTTGCTGTACTTGGTTTCAAATAAAGTGTAAACACAGCAGGTTACAGTATTTATCCATCTGGAAACATTCTAATGTTACTGCTAATAGTAACTGCATTGATGGCCATGCTTACTCATTAAAAGGGTTGTCCTTCCATTCCACAAACTCTATTCTCTTACAATCTCTGAGAGGAATCTGCATGTCAGAAATAAAACAGAATAAGAACAAGTAACCAGGTTCAAACCCTTACAGAACACAGACATATTTTAGTACTATTGTACCTCCTTGCAACATTATGGCACCTGCTCTATATATGATTATACTGACCAATATACTGTACTGTACATCTAAACTAAAAGAACAAACCTTTAAAATGGGCTCAACATTGCCTTCTGGATCAAATATCACTGATTTGGAGCACACTTTGAATGAACCTCTGACTTTTCTGGGGTAAAAAAAAAACAAAAATTATTTAATATCATGAGTTTGCAAATGAAATATTACAGGAGAGCATGATATTTCTTCTAGACACCTTTAACAATTCAATATATGAAACAAAACAAATGTAAATATGGTGTTGCAAACAGTAATACATTTATAAAGTCATAAAACAAATTTTGCTAATATGTTATAACTCACAGTGTAAACAAACTAACATAAACAACATCAAAGCAGTATCAATAAGGCTGGAATTCCCCCAGAGTCACTAAGATTAGTCTACTTGTGGAACTGTATCACTAGAATAACCAACACAATTACCAACAAACCAAAACATAAAAATGTTTTACTCAGATAGCAGGTTGGAGGGTTTATATTCACCCATTATGTTAAATGGTATTAATGAACAATTAGTTAAAGTACCTCTCTTTAGTTGAGTTGGCTGTTACTTGGTGTGCAATGTGCTGCTCAAAATAGTATTCCTCCAAGTCCAGCAACAACAGAGAAAATCTAGATGTGATACAGCAAGAACGCTTTTAGTACATTGAAGTCCATTTACATACATTCAAGATTAAAAGGGAATGAAATGTGACCCCTGCAGTGTAACCTACATTATTAATGGCTTTAGGGAAAAGCTGTCTCATCAACAAACTAAATGTGTGTTGAAAACCGAGTAAGTGAGAGCAGAGCGGCATTTATTGTCTTCAACAGCCTACTGTAACTGTACCCTAAGTTAACTATTATAGTACCGTACTATAATAGTTAACCCATACAAAAACCACAAATTAAATTACTACTGTACAATCAAAATATGATGTTGCACGTTCCTTAACGTTCTTTGCATACTAGGAACATGCATTAAAATCAGTATACTAACGCAAAGGAAAACCAGTCATACACGCATTAGGTAACTCACATCAGTGACTAATATCAGTGACTAATAAGTATGTAGCCTATATGTCCACACAGGAGCTAAAATCATGTGCTTTCTTGTATATTCTACATGGAGCCTAGTCGTGGATAGAAGTTTTACTACATTTATATCTAATGTATGTAGGCTATACGGTACACATTTTTATTGTAAGAGCCAATGACGTGCTTATTTTGACATATGACAAAATAAGTTACAGCCTTCTTGCGCACTCCTGGGATGGGACTATACTATTATAGTTAACTAATTAATTTGTGATTTAACCGCACATTACGTGCACTGTCAAAGTGACTTTATGTATTAAGAAGCATATGGTTCAGCAGCATTCCTGGGTATAGGCTGGCCTACGGTACATTACAGGGACAATTACAGCCGACAGCGGCAGATACCCGTTGATTGAATCCATCGGAAACAAGACTGGTTTATAAAAATATGAACAGCAGCAAACCTTTCTCTAGATCGTCCTTTCGTCTGTAGGAAAGCCATGGCTGTTCACCGTCATCTTCGTCGGGAGACTGGACGCGCTGTCTCTGTAAACACGGAAACTTGCCAAAAGCCACGTGACCCATCGGGCACCGAAGCTGAACGGGACACTCCGGATGAGACCGAGTGCCCCACGAAGGCAACCGAACGTGACGTCATGCATCTTTTATTATCACTATTCTGCGAAAACGGCAATTGTAGTGGACATTTTATGAACAATATTCTGTGCGCGGAAGAGGTACCATGGCCAATTCATTTTTTTTGGAACATGTTCGGCGTGCTATGGTGTTTGGCGACCATCTGTAGTGACGTAGTGTCCTCCAGAGGGTCCGTGGATTGACCCAACCTCCACCTCCCCGAGACAGACGATCAGAGGCTGGACCTGTGACGTGTCGGCAAGGCATCTAGACTAGGGAAGTTTGTGATCTGATGTGAAACTGACTCCAGATTCACGATGTGAATTCAATTCCGGATTCAAATGATGTCCCCGCATCTGTATGACAGGTGGATAAAATGCTGTGGAAAAGACACGTTGGCGGATTTACTTTCAGCATACTTTTCGTGGTATCGTATTTCACAAATAAGGTAAGTTGAATCAATTAGATCGAGTTCCCTCTGTAATCGAGTCGAAGTGGTTACTGTCTACCGTACATCAGTTGATGATAACATGCTTTATCAATTGAAGTGTGCGTTAAAAAGACATGAACATTATTTCAGACAACTTTGCAATGTTATAGCAGGCCCCTAATATCCCATTAGTCAAACGTATTAGCCTACAGACAGTGAATGTTCTTGTTTTTCTAAACATGCTGCCCTGCTTTTTTGCTTTTTCAGTTTGTCCTGTCTGTGTTGAAATTCACCTACCCTACATTATTTCAAGGGTGAGTAATGAAGAACAACTTGAAGTACACTTATTTCTAGGACCACAAATGTCATTCCCATCTCACCATTTATGTTTTGTAATGTTTTCTGAACCACTTAAGTGTGCACAGTTTGAGGGGAGGGGTAGAGAACAGTGAGGTGTGTGGGCAGGCCATCCATCATTTGTAATGCTGGTTTTTACTACAAGAGGAAATCCAGACTGTAGTCTAATACTGTCCATATCCTAATAAAACTGTTATTGATAGATAGACAAGCTAAATATATTATAACGCCACGACATTGTATTGTAGCTAGGCTCTGCTCCCTCAAACTCCACCTTTTAAGCATTGCATTACCTCTCAAATGTACGTATGCACTGTACAGATGGCAGACTTTTGTTGGGGCCATTCTGATTCTGCTGTCTGGAAAGCTGGGATGGGTGGAAATAAACCGCATTACAAGGTAATCTCGGTAATGTTTGGGAATGCCCCAGGATTCACATTGCATGCATCCACAGTGACAATTAGTATTTCATGATAACATGCTGTAGTTTAAATGTATAACACTAATAAGTTAATATATATTTATTTCAAATCTTATTGTACAGCTCCACAGCCATTTCCTGGCTCCCAGCATCCCTCCTGTTTGTAGGAAACATATATGCTGGCTCCAGGGCTCTGTCACACATGGTATGTCAGCCATACTTTATATGTATGTTACTGTTAAGACAATAAAGAACTATATCTACAATAAATATAGATTTAGCACACAGGCAAATTTATTAAAGAGTAACCATACCCACTTTGTTCCACCGATTAAAAAGGCTGCTTTTAATATATTTATTCTGACATTCTTCATTTCAGGACATTCACATTTTCTTCACCCTTCAGAATGCTTCCCATTTTGTTAGTTACTTAATCCTGAGGATAGTCAATAATGAGGTAATGATAATTAGAATTGCAGTATTCTAAAAAAAAATAATAATACAAATATTTGCACTCAACGTTTTCGCTCACTTTATTAAAGGAGCAACAAAGTAGAAATAGTGACTGTAGTTAACATGTTCTTACGTCACCAGCAGAGGATACCCCGGCTTAAACTACTTAGGTGGGTGCTCTTTACCTATCAGACCTGAACCTTTAGAGACGATATGTGACATTTTAGTTAAGGCATAGCAAAAATGTGTTGTGATCACTGCTACATCATTCTGAGGTCAGATAATGTACATACCTTTCTCTGCCTGTTCAATTCTAGATAATAATACTTTATTTTACATTATTCTTGTGTAGTATATGTCTTATTCTGATGTCAGCCATCAACCTTCTCTTTTACGATGCTGGGGTAAAGTACTCCTACTAATTTTAAAATAACCAGTTTTTCATAATCTGAGTCGGGAATTTCTCAACATGAAGGTATCAAAGATAATATTCTGTGTATGTTTTTTTACAGTTTGATTTAAGCGTTTACATATGGGCGGTCACCCATCTGTCCTGTGTTGGTATGTTTAAATCTTAAAAAACAAACGTTTTCAATCAATATTTTGCTTCAAATTTTTACATTTCTTTTTTAAATACTTTTATTCATCAATTAATGTCTTATTTTCAGGTGCCTATAGAGTGTTGCAGGTCTTTTATAAATCCATACACCTAAGGTAGGCTACTGCCTGTTTTAGCTTGGGAATAATTAGTTGCCACTTTCACATTTTGATTGTGTATTTAGTGTGTAAGTCTTCTCTTCTGTTCCTGGCAGTGTTTGCATGGCTATACTATCATAATTACAAAGTGCCCTGTTTCTTAACACACTGTATTGGATACATTTGTTTGCAGTGACCTTGAACAGCATTGTATAAACTATCTGTTCAGGTAAGGAGAAAATATGCCATAATATACAATATGTGGTAACATTAAGATACAACATGGAAAGTTTATTTAACATCATGTTTTTTTACTCTATCAATGTTTCTCCTGCCTCCAAATCGGCTAGTGTTCTTCTGCTGGCTACTGCTGCTCACCCTACCGGTAAAGAACAGACCTTTCTTTTCTCTTTTTTTGTCGGGCCGCGTGTAGCGGGACCACCCAATATGAGCAAATGACGCTACATTCTCTAGAGTCTAGAACTTTTTTTTTTTTTTACAAGGTCAGGCAGACAGTAGACTAGACCAGAGGTCTTCAACATTTTTCCAACCAAGGACCCCTTGATTGACATGGCACAGGGACCCCCTATCACATAGCGTATCAAATATTTAGTTGCCGGGCCAACAATAATGTCTAGGGCGGCTTTTATTGCCATGTATAAAAGTAGGCCACTTAACACAGACATTAAAATAATTGACAGATTTACATATTTATAGCACAGGCTGTATTTATGTTAAATGCTAGAAAATAAGTTTGTAAGTACCTCCTGTTGAAGACCTCTGGACTAGACAATAGGTTGTGGTAATGCACCATGTATGCAGTAGGTGGCGGTAATGCACCAAATGCAAAATCCCCCACAGGAAGAGTATTGCACTTTTCAAACCCATACTGTATTGACATAAATGGTGTTGCCTTATGCCCACAGCCATCTGAACTAGGCCTGCCTAGTCTTACACAAATGGCAATTATCCCAGTGAATGCAGTGAACTGTAGAATAACATTTATTTTATTTAAAATTTAGTTTGGGTCAATGCAATATAACATTGTTCCACTACAAGCCTGAAACCGATATGTTGCACAGAGTTTAATAGCTACAGTATAATTGCAAATTAGCAACACTTGTCCCTAGTTGGGGTTTTACCAATACACAAAAAAAAAAAAATGTATATCGTATCAATCCATTGATTTCACATTAGCTCTTGCCTGTGTAACTTTAGGGGACCTCCTGGGTGCTTTGGAATTCCCCTTTCTCCGATCCTCCACATTTCATTGTGGCTGCTGTGCCAGGTAAAAATGATATTCCGCTTATGTTTCACACTGCTTATTAGGCCTGTAATGTACATTGTGCTTGTTGACAGTGCATACTGATGGCATTTACATTTGAAAAAATGTAATTTGTTCCTAACAGCTGTCTACTTCCTTTCAGTGCGGTGTTGGGGTTTCTTCTGCTGTTGTCCACAGTTAAATTAAAGAGTGGTTTGTCTGTTGAGCATTTCGGAGTCTGGATTTTTTTGGCTAAGGTAACTAACTGCCTTTTATTAATGTGTGCTGTGGGTAAGGTTTGCATTATGTTACCAACATGCTAGGTCCCATTCGATCACAAAAAGAAAAAAACACGTTTACATAGCAAAAGTTAAATAGATTCAACATACTAGGCAGTGGTGCTAGATCATATATTAGAATAACATTCATGATCACTTAACTAGCTACACATTTGGTATAACATTTCAATGAATTCAGTCAACTGACAAACATAATTTATGTGAAAAATAATTGCTACACAACATTCTCTCCTACTGTAGGTTGTTGCCATATCCTTCTCACCATTGGTCTTCGACATTACCTATAACAGTCAGACTGTTCTCTGGTGAGTAGCCCATGGCCATACACACCTTTCATAATTAATATTCCAGATATGTTTTTTAGCCTACAGTATGGACACAAGTGTAGCCTATGTCATGAGAATGGTGTTTAATGTTCATGGGGTACTTTGTTAAATAATTAGGAAACTTGGTTATTATTGCCCTGTCGATTTACATTAGTACTAATCAGAGCCATGGAAATAAATAAATAAATATGGAGATGTTATTTCAATGGCTCTGGTACTAATCGTTATCATATAGTTCTATGGCACTAATTATAGAGCTGTGTTACAGTGTGATTGTCAGCCTCGTCGGAGAAGCTCTGTTGGTGTATTCTGAGAGAGAATCTGCAATGGAATGAGAGATCAAGCTCACCACCAAATGTGCCCACGATTTGTACTGCATGACATTCCTATTTTGTTGTAGATTTCTTTAACTGCTCTGTATTTTTATAAAATAATATAAATAAGTACATCAATAATTGTTTTGAGTGAGTTTTTGTGAAATCTGGCAGCAAATCAGAATTAATTTTAAAAGCTACAGAATCCACAATTATAGGATGCATTTTTTTTTTACATTTAATTATATATTTATTTGACCAAATATTCACTCTTTGACATTCATCTAAAAGACAAAACACTTAAAATAGATATTAGAATGCTCTGATATGCAAAATTAGGCAACCAAACGCTACTTTATATAAATACAATGGAGAAATATACAGTTGTGTAAAAATACAACTTTCACCAGCTGCTCAGGTCAGGTTCAAGCAGAACATCTGGAGGAAGGAAACGGTTATTTCACATATTTTGCTCTTCATGCTTCGGGGAGAAGAGAGCGTTCAGAGGTTGTCTTCTGCGTAAGCGTGCTTGTGGACTTGTTTCTTCTCTGATGTAACCTAGAAGAACACAATACACCGTATAAATATGTTCAATGCTCTTTTACTGCATGCATTATATTAATAATAATAATAAATTACATTTCCAAGTGCCTTTCAAGATACCCAAGGACACTGTACAACACAGTTCAACAAAAAGCATTAATTACATAAAAACCAGAGCTAAATTAAAAACTGGCTAAGCTACGGGAAAAGCTAGCCTGAACAGATCAGTCTTCAGTCTGTTTTTAAAAATTATTAACGAGTCTGAGTTGCGGGTTTCAGCAGGGAGTGTGTTCCACAGTTTAGGGGCAGCAACACTGAAAGCCGGGTCCCCCATAGTGCAGAGTCTTGATTTTGGGACAGTGAGTAGACCTGAGTTTGAAGAGCGGAGACTACGTGATGAGGTGTGTGAGTGAATGAGGTCAGAAAGGTAAGAGGGTGCAAGGCCATGAAGGGCCTTGTAGGTGAGAAGCATGATCTTATATTGAATGCGGAATTTGATAGGGAGTCAATGGAGATGTTGCAGTGTCGGAGTGATGTGTTCCCAGGGTTTGGTGTGTGTGAGGACCCTTGCAGCTGAGTTCTGAACATGCTGAAGCTTGGCTAAGGCTTTGCCTGACACCCCTGTCATATTAATAGCCTACTTCCATTGATACGTTGGTTTTGCATTATGACAACGTACATCTAGACCACTACACAAAAAATAAATACTGTAAATGTAAAAAAGAATTCTAGAAATATAAAAACAAATTGCATATAAATGAAAAATATTAAATGTATAAATAAGTAAAAACCAGAGAAACTTCTGCAGTGGTCTCAACTTTTTCCCCGGAGTTTTTATTTTCAGTGGCGTAAAGCAACCATTCACTACAGCCATTGGGCTCTTTGTGCTAAAGAACACATCCAACGCATTCAGGCTGGTGAAGCTACCTCGCTCTATGCAGGTCTGAGTCGACGGGAACCCCACTTCCCAGAAGTTCTCTGGAGTGGAGGGAGGAACATAGAGGAACCGGTGGCGAGAACATGCGGACAGCTTCCTCTCTCTCTCCTCCTCAGGAAGATGGGCGTAGTACTAGAGGGAAGACAACGTCCTTTGAGTACACTGCACTAAAGTGGTCGGCCATTTTACATTTTAAATTTGTCGGCCATTTTACTTAGAGGCCGAGCATCGCCACAAACACTCACGATGTCGCACTCCTTGCACGTGCTGCCCTTCAGTCTCCTCCTCTCGTCCTTCTTGCGGACCACCGCCACGTGCGCAAAGGTTGGGTTTCTGGTCCATAGAGGGGAGATGGGAAATGGACTGCATTTATAAAGCACTTTTCTAACCTCCCGGCCACTCAAAGCGCTGTGCAGTACTGCCTCACATTTCACCCAACACACGTGGTGGTGTCAGCCTTGCAAGGCGCCACCTGACCACCGGGGGAGCAGTAAAGGTTGGGAGGCTTGCTCAGGGACACCTTGGTCAGGAGTTAGCGGGGTTCAGGAGACTTCTCCATCACCTATCACCCCGCTCTACCCACTGTTTACTGTTATTTTAAGCAATAACCGTAGCCTACTAATTTGACAGATTTACAAGACCTGATAACATCAAGTTAAGTAGTTGGTTGTCGTGCATGACGCAGTTAGCCAGCGCTGTGTCCCAGACATTACATATGTAAAGGCTGGGGCGGGGGGGTGGGGAGGGATGGGGAGCTCTATTCTATAACACAATCGAGGAGTGTATCTTTATTTATTCTCACCGTGATTTCTGCTCGTCTTCATGAATTCCGGGTAAAAGCGGTCCTTTTTAGAGCAGATGTAAACAAAAGGGACAGTGTGAAGCACAGAAACGCTCACTATTCAGTCGACATGGTATAAACCAGAGCTGTGCCTACCATCGTCCTCCAGCTCTTCCTCCTCCTCGTCCTCACAGTGCCGGGTGTGCTCCAAGCGGGAGCCGGTGCAGGACTTGTAATCCCCGTAGGCCGTGGTGTCAAACATTTGATCCAGACTGTCGTTGGCCTTCTGGGCGAGCACTGGAAGAGCAGGCAGGGTGGAGCTTATACCAGCTGCAGCTCTGGGTCAACATTCGTGTTATTAAAAAAGGTACCATCTTGTAGCCTGGCTCCGCCCCGACTATTACGCTCAGCTCAATTATTTTTCGCAGAGATTACAGTCTGGAAACCCTGTTAGCATTAGTGTTCGCACAGCCACCCTGCTGGCGGTCCAATCAGGGTGGGGTAGTGAGATGACGCTGAAGTCAAGTCTGTTTCGAAATGGTGGTAGATCTAAATGAGGCGATCAAAACAGTTGTAGCAACGGCGATTGGTTCAGCGCTGTCCAACAGTTTCAAAATTACCCAGAGGTCTACAACAAGTAGGAGGAAACGACTGCGAACACTTCCCTATGGAGCATGGCTACACAAGGCTAACCATCTTTGCTAATTGAATAGATAAAATATCTACTGTATATCTATCTATCTGAAATCTTCATCGTGATTGAAACCAGCATTGGAGACCTTATTTCGGTTGGAGTACACACCCCAGGTCTAAGTGGCTTCTCTGCTTCTCCCCGTACAGCGCTGATGGTCTTAAACAAGTCTCTCTACCCCTCCCGATATAGCCAGGTACACTTTCATGCACCTGGAGGAAACCTGGGAGTTCTGGGGGCTTCAGATAGACCTATATCCATCTATACTGTATATCGTCTTGGTTTAATACCTAGATAATGTATCAGTTGATCAGTGAACAAGGGTACTTACCAGACACACGGTTTTGACTGTTGTGTTCGACTGGGCCAGCTATTCCCTGGCGCTGGAGCACGCTGTGGCTGATGAATGTGTAGTCTGTATCCACGGGCTCCTCCTGGCTGTGTGGCCACTCCTTTGACACAAAGACATGCAAGACAGAGGTCACATCAGGCCAAAGCCACATAGTAGTTAGCGTAGCCGTTGGCGTAGCAGTTAGCTAACCGTTGTTAGCATAGTCGTTAGCATATCCGTTAGCATAATCGTTAGCATAGTCATTAGTATATCAATTAGCATAGCCGTTAGCATAGCAAACCAAAGGACGTAACTGGGTCCTACCTCTTCATCCTTTTGGGACTGAGCGTACATGGATAGGGCTAGAGCTGGGTCCACGCTCCACACGAGATCCACGTTGTGCTTCCCTTCAGCTGGGTAAGCAGAGTGGACAAATGATTTGACACACCAACACTTAAAAAGTACAGTGTGTAACGTGTCATCGTTTTGTTTGCCTTTCAAAGAGACAGCAGAGTTGTGAGGACTCACAGTCATCTGTGGCCGGTGGGTCGAGGCCAGCGTTTGCATCCCGCCGGGGGGGCTTCTTCCCAAGGAGCCCGTTAACCTTTCCTGCTTTCTTCCCGCTGTGTGTTTGATTGACAGCAGGATTCTTGAAGATAACATCGGACGTTTGTCGAGACGCATTATGCACTGACCACGTCTATTAGATGTTAATGGGACAGAGAGAGTGATCTTATAACGTATGCATTATTATATTCAACCAATACAATTGTATCGTATATTCTAACATTATATGCTAGAGGTTTATGGACATTTTTCTGCTTTTCTGGACAATATTTAAATCCATCAAGCTGTGAATGTCGTCACCTGTGCCATCTGTGTCTGTAGGACCCCGTTTAAAAACTACAATTCACTGCCTACAAACAGTAAAAGTATAATAAACATTACAGTAGTACAGTAGGTCCTCTACGAGATATTAAACTTCACTATAGCAGCAAGCAGCTATTTCCTATGTAAATATATAGTGGAGAAGTTGCATCCTGAGCAGAGAATGACATCACACTCCCTCTGTGTGTGTGTTATAATCTGACCTCCTCTGTTCCTTATTTACATATCCGGTCCATCCGCACGTGCACGTTAGTTACGTGCATGTGTGTGTGGACCACTGAGCCTTTGTTTTGGTTGAGATGCTGCTAGTGCGACATCTAGTGGCAGACAAGCTCCATAACACAGTTCCTTTAGTAGTGATTAACCTTGTGACTCTGTGGCTCCCTGAAGCTAGGAACGCCGAACTGGGCATTGCCGCTCCCGTCCCCCTTGGCTCGGATGAACGTCTGGTCCTCGTCCACCACCTCCTCCTTCTCCTCCTCCTCCTGCTTGGCTCTGTGGAGGGAGCCCTCAGCGGAAGGCGTCCGGACGCTGGCGAGGAGTGAGGGGGACCTTCCTGGATGCTCCCTCTCCACGTAGTGGCTGGAGGAGAAAGACGTGGGGGTGGTGATGTGCTGAGGCCTGGAGGCATCGGAGACAAAATGGAGGCTTCATCATTACATTGTACACTGACTGAATGCTCAGGAGATGTATTTTAAAGGATCTGGTATTGAAAACAAATGCAATGTAACAGAAACCCAATGATGTTATCTTACAATCAATGTGCAGTGTTGCTGTACTACTGTAAATGTCACGATAAATCCGATTAGTAAACGTGTAAAAACAAAATAAACATTCTTACCTTAAACTAACTTTACACTTTTTCACATGTGTCAAGGTTTTTGCAGGACCAGCCGCCATCTCTGTATTCTGAAAGTTAAGAGAAGACACAACAACATGCTGATCTGTCCAGAGATGTTTTATGTTTCGTGAAAATACTGTTGATGTGTAGTTTTACTGTAGATTGCCCCGATTCCATCTAATGCCTAAGATGACATGCCAGATTAATTGTCAGTCACAAGTCCATCTGGGATGCAGTCCATTTAATCAGTAATTTACAACCGTCTATTTACAGTTGGTAAAGGGCAGGTACTTGGCAGCTAACCTAAACTTTCGCCCGTATAGACGACACTGATTGATAAATTCAGTTGCTACTCGCACACATTCAAAATAATTTCTAGGCTTTCCAGACTGCCTCTCACTGCGAAATTAAACTGAAGCTCACGAGATCAAGATGGTCTCGCTAATGGCAGGTCACACTTGAGAAAATTAGATTTAGAAAATGGCTAACTTACATATCTGACATGAAGAGGAAGGTCTAGCACACAGGTTTCTGCCACCATCTCATCAATATTATGACAGACATCTTCTGAAATTATGAAATTATAATCAAAGAGACATTTGCAACACACCACACAGTGCAGAACCAGAAACAAAACGTACGTGGGACAGGTGACATGTCCATCTCGCATGTGTCCGGTACAAGCACATCTGCTTTCCCGTGGTTCTTTGAAGTCTCCAGAGGCTCCTGAAGCTCTGCGACAGTACACAGCAGAAGAACGCAGATGATATGGCCTTTAAAGGAATCGTGTATGTGTGTACCACTAGACGACAAAAACAAATGCTTCATAGGACCCACAGGAGCTAGGATTACATCACACACAGGGGGTGTGATGTCGTTCTCTGCTCAGGACACCATAGCTCCACTATATCTTTACATAGAACATAGATGGTCGCTGGTACTGTATCTTAAAAGGTATATAAATAAAATCGTATAGGGAACCTTTAATGAGAAGTCCTGCAGTGTGGCACCCACCTGTGAGCAGGGACCTGTGAGGGGGTGGGGTCTCTGCATAGCGGACGTGTCTGTCCTGCGTGGCCTTCCTGCGTCTCTTCAGCTTGTTGGCCAGCGGCAGCGAGCTGGGCAGGACAGGCGAGTCTGGGATCACGCCGTCCTCCGGCTCTGGGGACAGCGCCACCTGGGGGTCTGGGCTGGTCACAACAACAACAGCATTATCATCAAGAAGGCTGGAATTTTAATCGGTATTAAAATTGTATTTTGCAGCTGACTTGCAAAACCAACATTGACAACTAGGGGGCCTCAGCCCATAGGCTGGGATAAGTTGACCCTTGGACAGTGTAACACGTACACCTCTAGTGCAATCGATGATCTGCTGATGGCAAATGGGTTCGTTTATTGTCATAAGTCAGCGCAAGTCAACTAAGGCCAGAACTCACTGAGACGCCTTCAGTTTCTCCACCTCTCTGCTTAAGGTCTGGTTATCATCCCGAAGGCTGCTTAATTCACTCTCTGCAAAACAAATGGCAGGCCATATAATGATATAGAATATTAGCAGAATATTACACCTTATTTATGTGTATATGATCCATCAGTAAAACTGTATGACCTGTTATTCTTCCCAATATGGTTTTAGACATTTACATTGTCAGATATGAGCATATATTTATTGGTTAGAACCACTGGGGATTTAACCATGCCTTTTACACACATAACCATAGTAACAGGTGTTTACTCACTGAGCTTGGTAACGAGGCACAAGTTCTGTTGAAAATCCTTGTCAAACTCCACCTGCTTGATTCGTATACGCTCTTCTAAGACGGCACATCGTTCACACGCAGCTGCCCGCAGCCTACCAACATAATAAACAGATTTTCTTTGCTGTCCTAGGGTAAATATTTTACATCTGAAAAGTATGTTATGCTATTAATAACATATATATAAGATTTTTTTCTTTAATGGAATCATCCACCGACAAGAACAAGAAGGCTCCTATATGTAATCCATAATAATATCCAGAGGACATTACCTGTCCTCCAAGAGACTAATGTTGTCCTGCAGGATTTTGTGTTGTTCCTTCAGTTGCTGATTGCGTTTGTGAAATTCTTCTAGTCTCTGTGCATCTCTACAAAACCAAACCAAAAACCTCTATCACTGATGTTTTTGGTACAATAATAAACTTTTTAATAATTATAAAATAATGTTGCTTTATCCATAGATGCTAGACCAAACCAATGCACTCACAAACAACGTTCTTTTTTCAGCCGGCTAACTTTAGTCTCCAATTCTGAAAAGAAGAAAAACGCTTTAATTCCCCTCCAAACTTAGAAGTAATCAACAGACTTACATAATTAGCTTTTTAAAGATTAGGTTTTCCATGTACAGCTGTTTACAATGAGATGAATACAGTTTTCATTTAGCCAAGTAAGACATCATAGACATAACTTTAAATTGTATTTTTTATTATTAAAAACAAATCACTTACACTTGATAGTCTAATATAATTGAAGCAGCTAAAGTGATCACTCCAAGTTATTGATCGATTTTCTAATTTGAACCAATCTTAATGTGATAAACATGCAGGATAGCACATGCACAAATATTGAGTAGTACCTTGAAGTGCACTTTGGTGACACTCTCTGAGCTGGGTCCATACATCTTCAAAGAGACCTCTGGGTTTGTTAGCACAGCTGGACGTCACAGCGCTGCTACCGAGACCAGAACTACTCATCCTTCAATCACTGCTGGACAGCCAAGCTCCAACTATTCACCATAAGTCGATGGCCTGAGTGGATAAAATGAAAAATGCAGTTTGTGTTATCTTCAATATGGGGCTTTTATTCTGAAAAGGCAGGCCTACTCTCATTTTTAATTTTGAGTAGTCTACTACTATACCCTGATCTATATATGCCATCTCAGCATATAATCCAAATGGCTCTCTGTTAGTAAAAACGTTTAGATTGTCTTCATCATCATATTCATCTTCATCCACTTATCCGGAGTCGGGTCGCGGGGGCAGCAGCTTCAGCAGGGGACCCCAAACCTCCCTTTCCCGAGCCAC
>JAODUK010022005.1:0-25183 GCA_027564635.1 Typhlichthys eigenmanni
CCCTGAGACCACTTTGCCTTGGGAGACCCTACCAGGAGCACAAGGCTGCAGACAACACAGCTCTCAGGATCATAGGGTCACACAAACCTCTCCACCACGATAAGGTGATGGTTCCCGGAGAGGCTGTGCATTATGTGCATTATCATAATATTAAATTAATGTATATAAACTAAACAAAGGCACCCTAAAGAAAGATCGTTAACCATATGGTCACAGTGCTAGCTCAGGGTATTACAACATGAGCAACGGAAACTCATGAGAAATAGAAGATGTCTCCACTGAGCATGACCTTGTCAATCAGTCTCTTATCAGCCACAATCCAGACAAAGGCTCCACAGTGTCACAGGCAGTGTGCAGTGACTGAAACTTGTGTCACAGTCTGCTCATTTGTCCTTGAACGTTGAGCAGATGTACTTAAAGGGCCTGTGAACCACTGGGCATCAGGCACTACCAGTTTACTATGTAAATCATAGTAAACTGGTTGTTCACTTGGCTAACATCAATGTTGAAAATGATTTTCATTACCGCTTGTTTAGCAGCAACCTTGCATTTTACTGTGTTCCATATCACTGCTCATTTACTTAAGTGTTTTAACAGTTTTGTGGTTATACAATTTAAAGGAATCTAACAACTCCCAAACGAGGATGAATGTAGTGCATTGTTGCAGAGCATGCAGAATCACATACTACTTAAAACAGAAGAAATAATGAAACTTTACTTTGATTTAACTGGATTATCAATGATCTTTGTTAAATGTGTCAAAGCCACATTTCGCTGTGAATTCCTATTGTCAAAGCCTATAAGCAGATTTGTTTCAGTTCTGCCCCTTTGTGCTCAGTGTGGGGAGGATGGAGAACACATTGCTGATAGACATCCATGGTAGCTGGACAAAGGTAGTGGCCCCTTAAATAGTATGTTGATGTGTGCTTACTATACTGCACCTCACTGCTTAGCTGAATTATTACAAAATAGGCTGGTCACGAAGGCTGGGGGAATACTAAGGGTTAGGAAATCCAAGCATGTCGGCCAGCAACTCACATCTCCCAGCCAAATATAGTCAGCAGCACCAGTGAAAGAGCTGACCTCAGGTTGCTGTCCGGGCTGAATACATTGCAGAGCTCACTGGGCCATGGAGGAAGTGGGAAGTGGTGCATATTAAATGGATAGAAAGCGGCAAAGGCGTCTGACCAGAAATATGTAGTTACATCTTATTCATACAAGGAATCAGTCAATTTCGCCAAAAAAAACCAAAGTGGCACTGTCACATAATTAACAACGTTTCCTTCATTTATAGAGACAGAGACAGACATGCACTGCTACAGGCCTCTGCTGGTGCACTGGTACAAGTCTATTGTTTTCTAATACATTGCAGCCGTTGAACGGCCCTGAACCTTAACTTAACTTATTTTAACTTGCAGTATACAAAAAATGGCATTTCAACCTAAGTGGAAATTACCTGAACTGTAAAGAACACAGAAAGATTATAGTTCCTATCTGTGTTTGTCGGGCAGATGGGACTTTACCATTAGGGTAAACATTACCGTGTGCCCACGTGCGCGACATATTGTGCACTAGAAATAAATTTACTCTGCATGGGGCCTGGCTGAGAGACACCACAAGTGCTGAAGTGCTGTATAAATACATTAAATTATATGTACATAATATCCCTCATAGTATTTACTGCATTCAGCATGTTGGAAGCAAACACAAATACTGTAGCAAATGTAACCAAGAAACTGTACTGTCGATGTACAGTAGCAGCTATGCTGTAATATTTTTCAAATGTGTGAAACCTCTGTTCTGTGGTGAAACAAGACATTAATTTCTCTGTTAAGCTGTAATTTATTTTATTTATTTTGCAAGAGGCCACCAGGCACCAACCTGCTTGAAAGTTACCAGAGAAGCAGTTCTGTCTCTTAAGCATTGCCATGGAAACTAACTATTCGATAAAGGTTTTCTGCCACATTTCTTAATTAATTATTATTCTATAAATTGGTCCATTCGTGGCATTGGAGAATATTTATTTGAGGCATTTTTCACCACTTTCCACCATTTTACCCAGAAGGCTATTGCATTCCCCACTGCTGGCATATTGCTTATCTTCATTTCAAAAGAAGACACTGATAATGGCAGAATAGTGTAACGGACATCACTTAGAATACATTACATGGCAGAATGTCTTAGTCCAGACACATTTCATCATTTGCTGATAATAGCCTCTGTTATCACCAGACGTGCTAGGATCAGTTATATACTATCTGAACTGTTACTAGGGGAGTTAGAGTTATCTATAGCTAGATAACATAGTGGGCATTCAGCACACCTTTCTAGGAATGCAGTGCAACATGAACATGATGTTATTTTGCTGTATGTAAAACGCCAACTGTGTTTAGATATTTTGAAGATTTTAATTATAATTCCTTTGGTTAGTAATTTTCAAAATTTCTAAGTGTGGGACCTGGAACAATAGCCTACAGGATGTTGTTATTGTAGAATTCATGGGCAAGTTTCTAAATTGCATACTGTAGCTTGTTCAGTTGTTTTTCTTTTTTTATTATTCTTTTTTTATCAAGCACATGCTTGTGCATGCAGAATATTGCAAAAAAAACAACAATTCAAGCATTTTCCAAGACATATTTATTGCTCACATTTTGTTCTCCATCTGAATGCA
Organism: Typhlichthys eigenmanni; assembly: GCA_027564635.1. Lineage (NCBI taxonomy): Eukaryota > Metazoa > Chordata > Actinopteri > Percopsiformes > Amblyopsidae > Typhlichthys > Typhlichthys eigenmanni. Next base: position 2,672 of record JAODUK010022005.1, read on the forward strand.
GGTGGTGTAGTCTATAAGCACGTGTTCTGTTTGTGAGCACATAGTGGCATTCAACCAACCGCCCCACTCCACCAATAAGGCCTACGCTGCATGGGGATATCAAATAGGCATCCCAGTTGTGCATTTAAAGCTCTCAGCACTGGCTAGCACTGACATACATCAAATATAAATATAAAATGCATCAAGTGATGTGGAGCTTTACATAACAAATCAAATAACAAATAAATAAATAAATAAATATGAAATAAGCTGCTGTCAGCCTTTACATGTGACATCTTGAAAAACTGAGTTGCTAAATTATAAATCTGCATATTTTTCACATATATTTTCAATCTAATCAAATATATAAACAGTTGGACAGTTCACATTCATGCTGATTGTCCAATATAAAGTGTGTCACAAGATGACAACATTACATTCTTGAGTCAAGCTTTTAATGATAGAATGCTATAATATAATGATTGTGAAGTTGTCTGAGGGTGACCCCTATTATAATGGAATGCAATTTGTATGCGTGTCTGCCGACGCCATCGCCTGAATAGGAGCCAAACACCCAGCCCGCTTGAACAATGTCAATTCAGCGGTTGGATTTCTGTGTGAATCTCCATCACGTGAAATCCTTCCACTTCTCACTGTCATATCATGCAGCACCAGTGTACACATGATACAGCCTATCACAGGTTTGGAATCTTAGTCCTCCAGAGCTGCTGCTGATAGCTGTCATGGACCATCAGAATAGCATGTGTGATATCCCTTTCAAGTTAGTGTATCACTGACACAAGGGAAGACAGTGCAGTAAAGCAGGCTAGCAGAGAGGATTGGATGTTCTGTGACCAAGTCGTAATTTAAATTGATAATAAATGGCACCCAATGTGCTAAGAAATGATAAAGCAAAACAGTATCTTCTGTTGCTAAGTCGAAATGGCTAGGTGAAAGGCTTATGCTCTGTTCTATAGCATGCAGAACGTTTACGCTCATCCCCTCCATCTACGGAGGCAGTACTTTTGAAGAGAGCAGACTAAATCAAAGTCTGAATCAATTTTATTAAATCGTCACTGAGGCATGAAAAACTCATTGCATGTGTATTTAAGCTTATTTAAGATCACTGAACAATGAGATGGGCAATGTACTGTACGGGGCAATGTCATCACCGCTAATTAAATTTTTACGACGGTTACAAGATCAGCAGGACTGTCTCTGCCTCACGACCAGGAAACAGAATGGCTTAGTGCTTCATAGCATTGTTTACAAGACTTACACCTATGGGATTTGTTATAATTATGCTTAGTCCTATTTTCTGCAACAGGACTTCTAATGTCTACCAGTCATGTCTAGCTACATTGGACTGCATAGCCTATAGTAAGTGTTGTGGGGCAACCTGTTAATTAGTAATGCACACTAATTTAATTACTTTATATCTTCAAAACATTGAATGGAAATAAGAATGTGACATTCTGAGGGCATTAAACATTAGATTAGCATAAAGAAGTTATCAGTAGACAGTAATAAATATATTCAGCCACCGAAGCATTTCCAGTCAGATTTAAATCCCATTATGTAACTATAGCCAAATAGCACATTAAAACGCCAACCGGGACCACAGGTGCTGTGGCCACAGACCAAAACAACTAGGCATGTGCACAGCTTCTAGTGTTGCGGAAATGTTTCCGTGAGGTTTCTAGCCCACTGGGGCCCAGACTCTTCAGAGGATTTCAGGAGCTCCAGGACAGTGCCCCGACGCTGCCAGAAAATGATGGAATAATCTGGAAACACAGCAGCCAATACTGTGGTCTGATGAGTATTTACCTTCAGGGGGGTACGATCATGCCTTCCGTTTTATCTCAGCGAGCACATATGGTGCCCCGACGCAGGCTTCTTCAACAGGAACGTCTGTTTTCCAGGGGATGCCTGCAGTTTATTTGTGCTGTTTGGTTGCACTTGTTTCTGTTATCTAACCATGAGGGGGAAAAGAGAAGCTTGCTGTCTAAGTGGGGGCATTTAGGTCTTGCCAATCTGATAAGGATAGTCAATATGGTCAGTGTTTATGTTTTATTTAAAGGGTAAGGGTTTATGCTCGCTCATAGGACGGACATTTGTAAACCACCTACCTAATAGATATCTGCGATGCTGCACATCCCTCAAATAGCAAGTCGTTTGTTCGAGCCTAATGCTGAGACAGTTCAGCTAATTCACTTAAGAAGGTTTTCAACCTATATATAATGTGACGGCTAGCTCTTGGGAGGCATTGATTGCATTGACCCCAGTGTGAGTAAGGGCTACATATTTATTTTGCACTGGACGGCTGTCCTTAAGAATATTGTCAGGGCGTGCTACTGAGAGAAACCCTGACAGTGAATAGTAGCACCACCAGGGACTTGAGATACCCACATCATCAACTTCATCTATACAACACACAATTTGCATTCACTTTGAATTAGTTGAAAAGCATGACCTGCCAGGCCACCCCTGGTGATTTAAACATCCCGCCAGTCAGTCACATTTGCATAATGGAATTTACAATGTCAAACACAACAGCTTCCAAAATGATCATGATCACAGACCCCTGGAGGGAGGGGTTGGGTGTAGCCAGATGCTGCATGGTAGTCTGCCTTCAATGATGTATATTAGCAACAAAGATGGGGTGAGAATGGTGTGGATGTTAGCTGACCTGTCAAATACATACATTATATGTAAATCATCTGAAAATATGTATATATCAATAAGATTTTGACTCGAGGCGAGGCATGTAATGGATAACTTTAAAGTTTGGACAATGTTCTCTCTCTCTCTCTCTCTCTCTCTCTCTCTCTCTCTCACAAGCGCACACTGAATTATTTCAAGCCATATTGGACTAACAGTTATGTGCATGCCTTCCAATAGATGGATACTGTAGATTTGAGCATCTAAAAACTTGTGAAGTATAAAATATTATAGTGGCAAATGAAGCATCTGACACACTATATTCTCCTAATTACTGTATAAATGGCATGTGTTCAAACTAAGTGGCATGACATTTACCCTCCATTCATGAACGTGAATGCCATGCCAATATTAGGTGTACCATTGAAAGAAACGGGTGAACAGTGGCCACTGGCGGAGTGGAACGCGGTGTGGTCATCTGTAGCCCACCCACTTCAAGGTTCGATGTGCTGTGCAGTCAGAGATACTCGTCTGTGTATCTGCTGTAACACCTGGTAATTGGAGTTAATGTCGCCTCCCTGTCAGCTCGAACCACTCTGGCCGTTCTCGTCTGACCCTCTCATTAACAATGGCTGCTCACTGGATGTGTTTTGTTTTCCACACCATTCTCTGTATACTCTAGAGACCGGTGTATTGTGAAAATCCCAGGGGATCAGCAGTTTGTGAGATATTCGAGCCACCCTGCCTGGCACCAGCAATCTTTCCACATACAAAAAGGCTCTTAAATAACATTTCTTCCCCCATCCTGATGTTTGGTTTGAACAAAACTGAACCTCTCGACCATGCCTGCATGCTTTTATACAGAGTTGCACCCACATGATTTTTGCATGTAAGATGTACATTCATGAGCAGGTCTACTGCTCAGGTCATGAGCCTTCATTTCACTTTGTACTTGAAAATGCATATCATATGTATTAGTTCCCCCTTTAAAGAGGGGGTGAAATACCCAAAGGGATAAGGCCCTTTAAAGAGGTTGGGTGAAACACCCAAAGGGATAAGGCCCTTTAAATAGGGGGTGGAATACCCAAAGGGATAAGGCCCTTTAAATAGGGGGTGAAATACCCAAAGGGATAAGGCCCTTTAAATAGGGGGTGGAATACCCAAAGGGATAAGGCCCTTTTAAAGAGGTTGGGTGAAATACCCAAAGGGATAAGGCCCTTTAAAGAGGGGGTGGAATACCCAAAGGGACAAGGCCCTTTAAATATGGGGTGGAATACCCAAAGGGATAAGGCCCTTTAAAGAGGTTCGGTGAAACACCCAGGGGGACAAGGCCCTCTAAAGAAATTGGGTGGAAACCCAGACAATAATGTTTTTAATTAATTCTATGGTTTTTACCTAGTTTTCCGTTGTTTTTATTTCTACTTGTTTAATATAATTTGTTCCCTTCATCCTTTGTTAAGATGCTTTTAACTGTAAAGCACGTTGAGTTGCACATTGTGTATGAAAGGTGCTATACAAATAAAGTTTATTATTATTATTATTATGTATGTAATATTGCATATATTCTACTCTATTCAAAAAATATAATGCTCACAGTGAAGGCGTTATTTGCGGTGTAAACTGCCAAGACTGTACTGAGAGATTGCACACTATCAATAAGGTATACATTGACTACCATTTTAATAATATTTAATTTTCCCATTACCAGAGTATACTAACACACGCACGCACATGCCCATGACATTCCCTTAAATAATGTATGTATAGGATGTCCTGCTGGGCTCTTTCATTCAATAGTAGATGTACTGTAACTGTTACAGTAATGGCTGTACACATGTATGTTTATATCCCTATGTTACTGTGTGAGTTTACACATTGACTAATGTGAATAATGCAGCACCTCCTGCATGTAAAATACTGTATCTCAATACAAAATCTCTCTGGCAGTCAGCTTTGGGCATAAGAATCCCAAAGAGTCCAACTTGGAACTTAATATGTAGTAATTGCTTTAAGCTGCTTTAACTAAAGCTTTTGATGCCACCTTTTGATATAATTCTTTGAGAATAATTGTATCAAATTCCTTAGGCAATATGTCTCAATTACTTGATCTTAAATGTTACCCTCTGAAATTAATATTTTTGTATCACACTCATTAGTTGCCAGACTAAGGAAGACTTTTGGCAGTGGAAATGTAAGCGTTATACATGATAAGACGTAAAACTGCTTTGGCTAAGACATTGTTATCTTTTTGGGCGGTGACGCCTAACTATGTGGAACCACGCAACCCTTGCACCACTCTAAATTACCACGGAGCACTGTGCTTAAAGTTCAAATGATTACAGTGACCTGTTAGCGCCGGGTTAGCGCTGACCTTTCAAAGTGCAACCGATGCAACACGTTCTCATTCACAACTCGTCAAATATTGCAGCTTGGTCAATGGCGTTAGAAAGCCTTTGGTGTCATAGGATGAAGACTTCGGTTATTGACTGTTACGGCTAGACTACAGAGTTACCACCGGTTTATCTTTAGCTATATGGGCATGCAATTTCAGCACAAGTATTAGCTCCTGGTTGTAGATAAATAATGAACAATCGAGACATGTTAAAATGTATTTACCTGAAATTATGAAATTAAATAGTTTTAGTTATATTTCGGTATAGGCTGTGTAGCCTATGCTACACACAGTAGTAAGTAGTAGTAATTACATTTGAACTTATCTCGATTGTTTATTGAGCGCCGGCTCCGCTTCTACAGACAAACTGTTTCACAAGTTAAAGTAGTGCAGTCTGCATCACACATGTGTGATAAGTGAGAAGAGATTTTTTCTCCAGAATGATTGACTCTGCCTTTAAGAGAGTCGCTGGACAGATGGCATGATGGGTTGATGGCTAGCGAACAATAGTAGGCCTATCCAGAATTATTGGATCACAACTGTCTGTGCATTTGAATATTGTTTCTGCTTCATTGGTTTGTTTGTATGTGAGTGGTTTGTCTTTGGTGCTTTCAAGCATGTCAAAAATGACTATATTGTTTTCAAAAACTATAAACAACTGCAGTTTTGCATTAGGGAACACAAAAGAGCTAACAATAGTTTCAGGTCAGCAATTGAAATCATTGGTCACTGGGTAGGCAGTTACGGGTGTTTCCAATAGCTCTTCCCAGACTCTGTAGAACTATTGAAGTCCTGTTGAAGTCCTAGCGTTAGAGGAAGAAAGCCGCCTAAAGCCATCACTTATTATTATTTAACCGACATGTTGTATGTCATGCTCATCCATGGTGTATCAGCTTTCCAGCTGTCAGTTACTGTATACAATGTGTAACGCAATGCACTTCTTTATTGCACGACACCATTTTCAGATCACTTTCAGTAAAGGCGAAAAAACGAAATTAGATAAAAAAAAATATTAACATAGTTTTACTGCTGGGAATATGTTGGATAACTTTTTTTATATGGGCAGCATCACAAAATGCTGCCTATTTTGAGGGAATGCGATTTCCCTCTACCACCCGACAATGCTCTGGAATGCCATCCAGCTAGTCCCTACTTAACCGTACTTATGGATTACAACATTCAAAGACCAAGTTGCATAACTGTTTAGCAGGCCAGTGTCAAACATTACACCCAACATAAGATTTGGACAATAGCGTGTACTTGGCCGATGAGAGTATACACTTATTGCCAGCCAGGGACACTGTTGGCTATTAGATGAACAAGACTTTAATACACTGGATACTTGGATAACACTAAACCTTTAGACACGATGGACTCAATCACTTGCATCTCACATTCTGTTCTCACAGCACTTCTCCCATCGGATGTGTTTCAACACCTCTGCTGTGTGCTTTTAGAATTAGACTCTTCACCGGCGATGACTGCCGTGGATGTCCCCATGTAAATGAGGCAGGTTGATATTCCCTTGCCAAGTAAGGAAGGTGGATTTCGAGACACTGACAGACTGCCACCTGACACACAACCCTCAGGCGGTGTGATTTGAAGTCTTATTCTCCGTCCGTGTCTTGCTGTCATGTTCCACCAGGCTGTGTCTGACCTCGCCCCCTTTAATGTGCCTCTCAATAGTGCAGACTGAGGTATTGACTTCCTGCTTGTTGGGAGACATTACCAGAATAGCTCAAGTGGGAGCTAAGTTGCCGTCTGTTTGGTACAAGGCTAACGAGTTGATTTGGTGACCGATTGTATTATATTGCGTAGAGGTAGGCTTATACCATTGCAACTGCCTGTGTGGGGAAAATACACACATTAAATGAACTGATGCTCAAGGGAAAATGTTTAAAACAAAACATGTGTTACACTTAAGAACTTAAGCAGTTTCTCTCAGATCTTAATGATGTTTGTGATGCAAACAAAATGGAAACACTGGAAATACAAATTAAACAATGATTTGAAGAGTGTCTGTGGACGGTGTTTGGTACAGCACTGAGGTGTTATCAAATGAAAGTAGGCTACTGTATATTGGCTCCTGTGAAAATAAACCAGAGAGTAAATTATTTAATATGCAAGTAATTTTTGCTTGATTCAATATTCTGCAGCATCATTGTTTAGGATTTTGAAATGGTAAGTTACATCAACAAATATTGATAATGACCTCAAGACAATCTCCAGTGACTTGTATGCTGTTTACCAACAACATATAAACACTGTGTATACAAACAGAAGCAGACTGGCCATCTGGATATTCTACAGCCATCCTGGTTGGCAGCCGCCAGCCTGACCTATTGGACTGTGTGCACATTTCTTTGTGTCAATCTTAAGTTCTTATCATCAACAGAGTTTTCATTTCAGAGTTACATATAGTTACGCTGACAGACAAAAGCATTGGAAGCTACAGTAATGCAACACATTGTTTGATGAGCGTACTTCATAAAGGCTGAACAACAGTACAGCAGTACCGTAGGCGAAAAAATAAGCACTTGTCTGGAACTTAGTACTCAGCGTGTACACTGCAATTACTCAGGAAGCGCAAGCACTTAATGAAATGTAAATATATACTCAGTTGTTTCATAGGCTACAGTACAGTACATCCTACGTCTTTTTCAAAGTCCACATTTGTCTTTACTAAATAGATAAGATTTTGTTTCCCCTTTGTTCCTATATCCCCCTCTCCGTATGGAGAGAACAGGTGCTACCTTTTGTAACTGGCTGTTAGTCCAGTCTGAGCTATAGTTAAGTAGCTAAATTATATGGCTGCACACACACAGTGCTCACATGTAACTACAGCCTATATTATTACAAGGTGCTGAGCTAAATGGTGTGGTATGAAATGTTAAGTCATAACACAACACATGCTCATACACCTCTAAATAGTATTTCTTAGAAATAATGACTTAATCATATCTGGGCTAATCACCCCTGATAAATGTCCCATATTTCATAGGTGTGTAGTGTATAGACTCATCCACTAAGTGTATGCATGCCTATCACTTGATCTGATATAGCTGTAACTTAATTAGTGCTAAGAGGAGCTTGTGTGTGAATGTGCATTTATAGTTTTTCACTGACTACAAATGGATAGAATACTCCAACATGGATACAACATAGCCATAACTAGAGAAGGGTAGCCAATAGTCACCATGATTTTGGCATAAAAAAAGAGGACCTGAACACACAGCGCCAGTGCTTTTCCACTTATCATGAAGAATAAGATGTTATTGAAAACATACAGTATCTGCAACCTACAGTATAAAGCCATGGGGGACCCACAGTATGCTGGTAGACGTGGAGGATAAATTGCATATTGTCAGTGTCAACAGGTATTGTTTGTTTCTGTAAAGTATCAATGGAACCCATCAAGGATTGATTGTTTCCACTGGGTCAGAAATATTGTCTTGTTTCAGACTTTCAAGCAGGATTTTATGGCAGAGATATAACAATAGCAGTTTCTTGCATCAGATCCTAGGAGAGGTTACCCTTAGGTTACTCTTTACAGTGCTATTTCTGTGCTATGGGGAGCCCTTAAACCAGATTGAAATGTCTCAAGCCTCCATTAATACTCCAAACATCTCCTTTAGGAATCTAGCAGGAACAACATCAAGGGGGGTGGTTGGCGGCTTCATGCTAGAAATAATTTCCTCAGGAATAAAAAGACAGAGGAGATGAAAACTTCTCAACACCTTGGGGTTTTATTGAGGGACTGGGAAGAGTCCCCATCAGGGTGAAATGTTTGGCTTCATTTGATCAAATATGTCTATAAAGAAATCGTCTTAATTTGTCAGCAGAGACAGGAAATAATAATACACACATAAGAGGAAGATGTATTACACAGTTGGTGGTTGGTGTTGAACAAGACATTTGAGAGACAACTCCTTAGATAATGTTTAAAAAAATATTTCAGCTGATAAGCTTACACTGTTTTGGGCTTTGGTTTCATTCAGCTTTCCTGCAATCACTCCTGATAGACAATACGTTTTTCAGGCTTTGTTTATTTAGTGGCGCAATGAAGATCCACACACAAGAGTGTTCAAAGAGAGTAATTAGGGCCTCGATGATTGAGGGGATTCAGTCTTGCTGGTAATGGTGGGTCTGTCTGTATATACAGTACATTGGAGAAAATACAGTATTAACTGTATTAATAATGTGGCGGATATGAGTGCAGACATGACTAGTGGGTTTGGGAGCACAAGGCAGCAGAGAATCAAAGAGAATATATTTGTGATCTGACATATATTTTCCAGCTCTACATTTTGAAGTGATACAGTAGGCCATATGACAATACTAAGTCAGGGAAATCATTTTTGACAGGTGTAGGTTAATTCACTGACTGCATATAGTTAAAAGAGTCCAAAATGAAGGACATTAGAGTTTTACAAATTATTATAACGCACAGAGAATAATGGCCTCAACATACTTGTCGTGTCGGATGGGGCGCGGCCCTAGGACGCCTTGAGCACTACATACTCCACGTGACCTGGAATTTGTGTCGTAGCGATATTCCCCAAAACGAAAGGTGGCTCTGTATACAAAAATTAGTAGGAAGTTGTGTGAACTCTCATCTTTTCGTTTGTTTTGAGAATGTGTAGTCTACAACTCTTAGTTTATTACTTCTCAAGGAACACTGGATGTTTGGTGTTGCTTTCACTGAGAAAGAGCAAGCACATAGGGCCTATTCTGTCAGTTCGCTTGCTGAAGAAAAGCTTTTGGAGTGTATCCTACAAAGATAGACTATCTAAATGATAATCATAAATCGTTCTTGCTGTTCACCGTTTGTAAATAAAAAGTTAGTCTGCTAAATTACAACCATTTCTTTTGTCTTTATAGTCGAATCAGACTGGATATTATAGTAGGACAATTATTACATTACTTTAATTATTAAACCTCTACCGTAGCCTACTCTAGAGAAGTGCATGTAATATAACCACAGACATGACATGACATGTCAAATTTAGAACGGCGGGTTTTAATTCTGCTTCCGCAATTACGCTAAGAATGCCAAAGGCAATAGACTTATTCTTCAAGACTTCAATTTTACCAGCCTCTAAAGAGAAGTGCACAGACGTCAAGTGACATTTGAATGGGAGGTTTCCGACATTACATACAGATATAGGCTATTTTATGTTTGAATTCTGATGTATTTAGCTGTTAACCATGGCAACTGAGGTTTGCAATCGTTGCTCTGTCCCAATCACTCCCAATCTAATCTTTCCGTCCGTTCTGCATACCATTTGCGTTATATTATATGAAGACCCAACACGTCAGACGCAGCAGTTACAATCAGAGGTGCGTGCCATGGCGACAGACGCGCAGGGCCAACGTGCCAGGCCGCACCTACAAATGTTGCGCCGTGGCTACTCCGTCAAGTATAAACTAGGCTTAAGATAGCATAAGGGCCTAATGAGACTGGGGAACAGTTATTGTAAATTACTGCTACACCACTGCCATAACCAGTGTGGGGCTAGCTTCTATGGAGGAGGAAAAAAAATAAGTAAGTCATTAGAGTTAGTTATGGGTTAAGTTAGTTATGGGTTCCCTACCTTGTTTGTAGTTCACCCCATCACACAGCAGCTTATAGACATGTTTTAGATTTTTGATTTAGATTTAGTTTGTCTGCCGAAAACTGACCGAAGCGGCAAAAGTGCATTTTATGGGTTGTTTAAAGATAGTTTAAATATATTTAAACTGGTAAGAAAGGAGAGGATATATTATTATATATCATATATACAGTAGCAGTTAAATTATGTTTAGTGATGAGGATAATTGCAAAAGAGATCATTCATTTATTTTATGTATGGGTGAAGTTGTCATGACGTCAAGTTGGATTCTTATTAAGATAAGGCTCACCAAGCGTCAATATACTGTAGGCTGACTTGCTGGTGATGGCAGTGAGGTCCATGTAGCTTTGAGTTTGACCTGTCAGGGTGGAGTCACAAATAGGTCTAGCCAGGATACAGAAGCGAAGCTTAAGGTTCTATTCATAGACCTTAGATTCAGTAGACAGAACTAAATATCAAAATATTGGTGGATACTTAACAATATAGTACATTAATATTTTCTATAATTATATGACATACAGTACTGTTTGTACTGTAGTTACCTATTTTAATTCACCGGTCTCTGCTCTATTCCATTATTAATCCAGAAATTAATGTTGGAATCAGCACCTACTCTGTATGAATCGTTATGGTCATACATGTACTTCATTTACACGTTCTATGGGTATGGTAATCTACAGTACAGCATGCTTGTTAGTCAGGTGTTAGGTAATTCAAATGCAGGTGGCTCTCTTGACAAGTGTAAACCAAAAATAAATGACCACATTAGTGAGATTAATATAAAGCTAGAATAAGTGACTTTGTGCCAGCGTCTTCGATGAAATGATATACAATCTTGTTATATGTGCAATACGTTTTATTTGTAATAAAGCAAGAGACATTTCATGTTACTTGCCGACCAGTTCAACATCCATCTTGCTTATCATTTCATCAATGTTTCCATCTTGTTTTTGAACGAAGTGAGAATTAGATGTGGTTGAAATTCCAACAATAGTGATTCATTATGATATAACGTTTAACCCATATATCAAATGGGAGGAGGAAATATATAAATCAATAACATAATTTGCTCCTAATACCATATGGGTGACTAGACATATCATATATATTTATATAATAATAACAACATGGCATACATAACATTTCCTTGCAAGATAAAGCATCTATCAAGGTCCCTGTCATTCCATTCTTGCCATATTAGCCTGGATATTTCCTCTGCATTATTCAGCCATCCACTTGTACTTGTGCTCCACCCATTCTGAGTATTTATCTTGTCCCTAGTTGTATCTGTAGTGGATCGCTTTGTCCTAATTGGAAAGCAGAGTTAATTATCCCCCAGTCTGTTTTTGGCACAGCATCGAGGCCTCTAGAGAGACCGCTGGGTCTAGCCTGTGCTAAAAAAACCATATTCCGTATAAGGAGGTTTGTGAAGAACATATCTAAATGGGAACTAATACATATAATATGCAATGTCCAAATCAAGTGCGTCTATGATGGTTTTGCTGTTTACCATTTACATGGATTTCCTAAATCAGCGCACTATTATTGTACTTGGATTATTACTGTTTGTTTTTAGATTGCCTAGTTTTGTCAACACAGTCCATAAGAGTTTTTTATGAAAAATATGTTGTTTTAAGTCCAAATCAATTGGGGCATGGCCATGCAGCTTTTTCACACCTTTCTTGCGAGACAGATAACATTTTGGAGATATAATGCTTCAAGAGATAAAGTGATTTAGTGATTCATGTACTGCTCAAAAGGATCTAGTCCCTTGGGTTATGTAGTTTGTTTTAGTTGATACCTTTGTCTATCTATAGTGTAAAGTGCATTATTATCTTGTCAGGTTTGTGAATGAAAATAAAATTTTTAGTGGCAAGAACACAGATGACAGTAATTTCATCTGTTGGCATATTTTATTCTGTTTCACATAAAGTAGTACCATTTGTGACATAGATCATTAAAGCTTATGAATCAACTGTCTGCGTGAGCAGCACACAAAAAATAGGAAAATAAGGAATATAACACTTTTCTGCTTATTATGCTAATGTGTGTTTATTTTTTGTAGTATTCATTGCATGGACCTACTTGGTACACATAACAGAGCATACATTATATAGTAGGTATATTGAATACAGTTATATTCGCACTCAATACAGTACTTACACTATTTACGTGAGTGCTCTGGGTGAAACATGCTGAATAAATCTGTTGAAGGAGTTGTAGAGATGCAGCAAAGGAGATACTTGTTATAGTCGCTGCTTTGAAATGTGATGAAGAGATGTGATCTAAATACCAACGCAGTGCGTTGAAGACTCTGCTCTTTCATCGTCAAAGATGACGATGTAAAGATTGGTACATTGCTGACAGGCTGAGAAGTTCCTGGACAGCTCATACTGTGTTAACAAGGTGGTTTCAATGAATACTACTTATACCACTATAACCCGAACAGACCTATCTAAACACGTACAGTAATGGAGTGCTGTATCTTTGTTTCCTTCAGAACTGTAGCACTAGTTTTATGTACTGTAAAGTAACTCTATATGACTTTCTACTGTCATATGAGGGCTGCATACACACACGCGCACACCCACTTGTTTAAAATGTCATACTGCACCTTTTACAGTTTTTTTTCTATCGCTATCGACCGCTTACCTACAGTATACTGAAGTTACTTTTTTCTAAACTCTTAGTCAAATACTAAATGTTTTTGTCAAAATCACATCTTGTTCATTAAATACTAACTCTACATTTCAAAACGCAAAAAAACTTGATTCTCATACACTAACTCTATCAAAACGCTGCAAACTCAACTCAAAATTATTCTGTCAAAACATTAGCACTTGTTTTTTCCAAGAGGAACAGTTAGTCAATCATAGCACACTGACTTTTAAAATAAAAAAAGCTGATGGCATTACAAAACTGCATTACTTTGCATGTTTCAGTTCTACTGTACCTGCATACAATGTGAAATCTTTTTTTTTCTTGTTAGTAAACCACACACATTGTTTGGCTTGAGGGTCAAATGTGTGCATTTTGGAAACAAACTAAAATTTACAAAACAATGTGACAGAATTGCAAAAGCATTTTTACTGTATCAACATGAAATTGTAGCCAGTGATACATAATCTAACCTACAGTATGTGGTCTTTGGTTCAAAATGTGTAAACATACAGTCAAATACACAATTTTGTGTATTTGACGTTTTGTGTAAGTGAAACAAAAAAAAAAAGGAACAGAAGGGAAATAAACAAAAATACACCGTTCTGTTCCACAGTAATCCATACTCTCTTCAGCATCTATATGATCTTCAGCGAGATATGCTCTCCTTTGAACACCACCAATCATTCAGGCCCCGATCACACGCCGCTATAGACTTGGGCGCTTCAAAAGGGTTTTAATAAAGACCCAATCACACAGAGATTGGATGCCTGGGCAGAATGTGACATTGACAAGCAGTGCGACTCCGCTCCTTCCGCTGAAAAGTTATGCATATTTTACTGTGATGCATGTCAACTATATGTAAAAAAAAAAAAAAAAAAGCTTATAAACGTTTAAAAAAATGAAAAAAGAAATGTTTATCAGCTGTCTCAATATAGATTTTGCGCTGCTGTTGTTGCAGAAGTAGAGGCTTTATATACAATATTTACAGTTTTGAACATTAGTCTTCATTTTTGACATGTTGTGTGTAAGCATTTGTAAAAAGACTAGAAGGATCCATAATTTTTGTATTGGGTAAGCTTTTTTGTAAAGAAAATATTAGCATTTTAGAATTGCATTATTTGACTGCATATTGTGTGGAAACGAGATGAATTGTGTTGTTATGGTCATGAACTGACAGATATTGGGCCAATGTGAATTTGAAAATGTGACTACGGATTGGACAAATAGATGTAATAATCTCTCTCTCTCTCTCTATATATATATATATATATATATATATATATATATATATATATAACCTTTCAGCCTCTACAAAATTAGTCTCACAATGCAATTCGACTTCCAAAAAGCAGTAATGAGTCCACAAATGTATTTTTAGGTTGAGAATTTACATGTAAATCTTTCCTTACCACTTCTAGCTGAGAATTAGCACTTGACAAATGACACAGACTTGACATGAAGGTCACATAAATTTCCAAGCAGTGATATGACTTGCGTTTATGACAGCAGGACAGGAGACACATGATTGATGTTGCTTGTAGCCTGCGTAAGCAGGTTCATGACACTCTTAAATCAATAAGCACATTGGGTTGGATTGCAGAAAAAGAGACATCAACATATTTGTTGTGTTTATGGTTTAATGAAATATACATTTCTCTTAATGGTAGTATTGATGTGATCTTCAATTCATTTACATTCTCATAACTCAAAGGACAAAAAGGGAATGGCAGTGTAAATCATACTGCTGTAAGTGCAATGGGTTTATTGTAATACAAACAAGGATAAATTGAGACGTGACCTAAACACTTAAGTGCATGCTTTAATTAAATAATACTTTCTGTTTCTATTCAACAGGTTGAACATCACAGACTTCTTGCATTTGACATAATTTGGTTTTAAGGCCTGGCTGACATCCCTTGATTAGATTTTTTTTCTATTGATTCTAGAGCTTTGAAGGTCAGACTATTCATTTCGCTTGACTCAGTCTGACCTTAAAAAACACTCATGGACTGCCACTTAAGTAGTGATCTAATGATCGTGTTTGTTGTTTATTTTGCCACTGTAAAAGTATGTTGTCACTTGTCAATGAAACTTTCTTTACTATATGTTACATCTTTATCTGATTTTCTCACCACTCATTTGAAATAATACATTTTAATGACACCGCATGCATATTTACATTTATGACATTTGGCGCATTTATCCAAATGACTTGCATTTAGTACATTTGTCAATAGTTAGACAGGTCACACACCAGCAATTGTGTAAGCAGTCAATAATATCAAAATAGTTACAGCATTTTGTCATCATGTTGTCTACTACTATGTCAATATATAATTAAATCAAAGTTCCTAGTGGTCTGAATAATCCTAAAGTGCTGAATACATATGACTTCTTTATTTTATTTTAATTAATTTTTTGATATCATAATATCAATTCATTAATAATTAATTAATCTACTTATATACGGCAGTACATAATTGTAACGTGTCTTTGTGGGCGAGTGCAGGCACAGACGAAAGAGTAACCACGACACGAGAATGCAAAGCACAAGCCCTCGCTCTGCCTTCAGTTAAGGGAAACCACAGACACACAACAATGGGCTAACAGCAAAACAGCAAAGGAAGCCCCAACCTTAAATAGACCCACACTCACACAGCTGCCAACAATACACAATACACATGCACGGGGGTGGGTTGCGTTGCGTTGGGGAAACGGGCAATCGTCCGTCGAACGGACGCGCACAGGCGATGGAGAACAGGGCAGATGCACCACCTGTTGTTACACTAATGTTCTGATTTACTGTAGTCTATCCCATATTTCACCAAAACAAGCTGCCATACTTTGTATTAAGCTGATGTACGTATACACTTTACACATAAACAGATGTAGAATTGTGCAATAGACAGCACTAATATGGCGCAAATAATACATTTGCTTTGCAGACATTTTGCCTGAGCTACATCAAATATACTGTAATATATGCTGTACAATATTGTCCTGAACCTGGCCTATACTGTATACTAGCATGTATGTTATAGGAAGTTAAGGTTCTGTCGTTGGTACTCTGAACATTAAAAGACAAAAGTCTTTCAATGTCTGCAAATGTTTTTGTTTATTGACAGAATAAAGAATCTAAACCAATGATTCTCTGTCAAGCAGAAAGCTAGAGAAATAGTTCCCAACTTACACTGGCAGTTAAGGGAAGTCATTCACCATTTCAAGGTTAATGGCAAATCATTTTGAGTGATTTGGGCATGTGGGTGAAATTTGGGCAATGTCACAGCTCTTATGGTAGATTACTATCCAGAGACAACAGACTGTCGTGACTCATGAGGGGTTTGATGTGGAAGGCCAGCAATCAAAATATCAGACATGCCCATTTCACTTTGTTCATTGTATGTCAAACATTATATTTGCAAGATTTAACCTTTTCAGTCAATTGAAAATGACAGCCACTTTCTTTGAATTTTGCAGTGAATGTGCTTGTCTTTATCTGTTATATTAACTAAGTTTGCCTTTATTATTTTGTTGTTTGTTAAATACATTTGTTTTTCTTTTTAATCAGCAAATATAGATTTACGATATATCATTATGCAACTTAGTATGTAGGACTATAAAGCTTGTTTTGGATATTTCTATAATGTATGTCTTGTCTTGTATGCATGTTAAATATGTATAGTGCATTTACAATATGTGTAGTACATGCATGCAGAATTAATTTATGCCTTCAAACACGAGAAACCACTAATTTAAGATGATACTCTCAGAACCGTATTGTTTGAATGCATATCCAGGGCACATGATTGGACATTGGATACACAGGCACACATGCATGTCTCAGGGACTATACTGTATCACTGCTCTGTCACACCTGGCCAATAAATGCATGCTATCCCTTGAGACTGCATGGTGGGTCCTAATCCATGACCTGGCAGAATATCCAGATCTATTTGCACCAGAGATTTATATCCTTGTGGAACCATACTTATTTTGCAAGCTACGCAGGTACAATTTGATTGGCTTCAGTATCAGTCTTGGAACTCTCAAATGAAAACTGTACAGTGGGCAATAAATAATCTTTAGCAGGCAATTGCACCACCTTCACATAATCAGAAAAGGATTCATATGTGGATGCCTTTAAGAACACAGGAACAAGATTGCTGCTGGCATCCTGGACACTGATGTGTTACCTCTACAGTTTTCAATTGAGTGTTTTCATACTGTATGTAAATCATAGAGGTCTAAATTGGGTGTTACCAGATAGTTACAGTATCAAATATTCAGATTTGTATGTAAAAGGCTGATCATTTAAAATAAAAAATCTCAACAGTGTTTCTACCTGT
The DNA here is from genome assembly GCA_027564635.1 of Typhlichthys eigenmanni. Classification (NCBI taxonomy): domain Eukaryota; kingdom Metazoa; phylum Chordata; class Actinopteri; order Percopsiformes; family Amblyopsidae; genus Typhlichthys; species Typhlichthys eigenmanni. The sequence goes on from JAODUK010022005.1 coordinate 20,323, forward strand.
TGCCAATTATTTAGCGCAAACTACTTTCTGCTTATTTTGGAATGGCATATTTAACTTTGTAGGGTCAGAGTACTTTGCATTTTGGTAGATAATAACCATCAGCTGGTATTACTTCCTGAACAAACGCTCATTATTTGCCCTGAAGGGCTTTGTCGTACCGTACCAGCCCTTTACCATGTGTCCTATTTCTAGGATTCTTATGAATATATTATATAAGTAGGCTAGCTTTTATTTGCTGCGCAACCTTTACCTGATTTCTGTCTCTCCTTGTCATATGCGTGCTATTCTTTCAGTCTTCTTAAATGTAATGCATCGCTGTAATGCATCACACTGCACTAGTTCTCAGGGTTACAACCTCAGTTTCAAATCTGTTTTGATAAACAAGCATTCCCAAGGTCATTCTTCTAGTGTGGCCATCTGCTCTTTGACAATGCTGTGGACAAGCAGAGCCTACCTTTGGGCAAGTGGTCAGAATGCAAAAGGCAGCTGTAGCACACACACATGCATGAGGTTGGAACACTAATATACAGTGCTGGATATGACACCGAAATTTCAATTTTCTTTACCACACCGCTGGAGGTATATACAATTACATTTTAGTTTGAAGCCATGGGGTGTTAAACGGATAGCAGGACATGCAAAAGCAAATCATGTAGAAGCCGCTGTGAGCTGTCGTTGGTTGTGCAATTGTGGTGATATTAATACTGGAATTAATGCTACAATTGTAGCTGTGACCATTATTGCACTTGCCTGCTTCTGCCTACCGTTTTCCGCACGATTTCTCTTTCACAGATTCAATGAATGGGGTAAATTACCACCATGCAACAGTGTATAAGGCTTGGGAACTGTCTTGAGAGTTCCTGCCATTGTTTTCATTCAGAAAAGCAAGCATGTTTCTGCTGCTAAATACCTTGTTTATTATCACACACTGTAGCATTAGAACATTGAGAATAGTTTGATTTTTCTACGTGTATATTTGTATTTAGCTATATAGCTCTTTGTGGAATTGGCTTTCGTGCCTGCAGCATTATGTTACTCTGACTATCACCATTTGATATGCAGCTGTCTTAATACAACTAGACGTATTAGCCTTTTGTCTTTATCTCTCTGTTTGTTTCTGTATTTGGAGGGGAATGTTCTTAACACTGTAGTGTGTATGCAGTGTGCAATGTGAAGACAATGTGTTAACTCTATATTGACATTTATCTTAAATGTACCCTTTAATGTACGTAGACCTTAAAACCCATTTACTAAGATTATTCCTCATTCAGCCAAAATATAGCCTCGTATAGTTCAATTATAGCATGAAGCAGATTGACATGTATCATTTAGCCAGGCAAATGAAATTGAGATTTATAATTAAATCCAAATTCTTTCAAATGCATTTCATAATCTAAGCTCTTTGTCTCATTATTAGTACTTACTCAGCTATAAAGTAGCTTCTACTGTATTATATTTACATATGTTTAATCTAACTGCAAACAACATTTGCTGATGCATAATAAAGTAACTATTAATATTGGTTAAGCAGTAAAACTCTCAAAAAACCTGACATACTAATATGAATGGCATTACCTTGAACAGCAGGATTTGCTGATGTTGTTTATTATCATGTCAGCAGCACATTACTCTTGGATTCAGCTAAGACAATTGTTCCAGAAACTTCTGGATAGTCACTTTCCTCTCTGTGCAAAGTTAAAATACAAAGACAGGTGCACGTTTCTTTTATGGAATATATATCTGAAGCAAACATTGTGGTCACTCTAATGTACACCGTACAGTAAACACACATCAATGTAATATTTCATAGACTTAGAAAGGGTTACTGTATGTCATTTTTGAGAGGTGCCCCTATCCAAATACAAACTTCTGGGTCAAACGGATTTTCCAAAGATATCAATATCCACCCCTTACTGCTGACTGTGATTAATGAATGTGTACACGTACAGCCTCCCACTGGATAATACTGGTGTTTTTCAATTAGCAGACAAGGAGTCAGAGTAAGCAGTTTTCTATGTCTACAGTAAACTACTGTATCACTCTAGTCTAGCACATATATAAAGCATGCCACTCCAATCAGTCAGTGGCAAATGTAAAGCCATGTAAAGCCCCTTGTGATGTTTCTATACCAATTTAGTATCGGTATTAGTTGTACAACTTATACACCTTTCTTTTTCAAGGAAGAGTTTGGAACGGGTTATGTGTACACATTAATGTGCACCAGCAGCTGACTTTTAACATACTGCATGCAGCAAATGTATAACTTGCAAACCAAGACCTAAATATATCTGAGTTGCATGTCAAAAGTTCAGTTTATTTGCACATAAATGAACATGAGTAGTTGTAACCCAAAACTAAACAATAAAATAAACCGCATACTATGCTCCTCTGTGATAACAGTTTTAATGCTGCCGACTGCGAGCAATGACAACACAGCCTCACATGTTTACAGTAGCTATTCCATAAACCTACAATACTGAAAATGTCCTTACTTTAGACACAAAACACTATTATGCCCCTCATTGGTAGCAATGTTGGTTCCTTCAGTAGACAGCTGTCGCTTGGCGCCACATGTCGTTTTCCATTACAATGGATGTTCAAAAGAAAGATATGATAAAGTGTGTGGTTTTGTGTGTGTGTGTGTTCTGTAGAGGGTCTCTCGGAGCACTATCATTAAGATTTGAGTGACCACCATACTAAACACAAGTCATTGTGGGTAAACTGGCTCTCTTTTACTGCAACTTGGCTGTCTTGGCGCCTTTGAGCTGGTTGTTGGCCAAGTGTTATTTGTTACTTCCTTTGAGCCTGTTTCTTGATAGTCATGATCCATAGCTCCTTAGTAAATGATTGCTCAGCTTTTTATTTACTTCTTAATGTTTCCCTCTATTGTATCCAGAAAAGCTTTTTCCCCAGCCCCGTTTTCTTGTTTTTGCTGGGAAACATTAACCCAAGCTAAACTATGAATACATTTTGTAATACATGTTAATAATATGTGTCATTTTCTTTTCAACCTTCTATATACAGTATACTGTATGCGTTGCGGGTCCTAAAGCTAATGCAGCATTGGCAAGCAAGAACCATATTCTGCTTCAGCAAGCATCTTTGCATTATATGGAGAGGTTAAGCCAGCTTCTGTTTATGTCAGGCTGTTGTGTGATTGATTATCCAAAGGAATAAACAGCATGCATTCAGTTGTGGGATAAAAGTTGCATTCGTTGCTTTCTAGGCTGTTATTTTGAGTATATATGCTTTTTGATGGTTTTTTTTTTTTTTGAGTATGTTGATGTAGTACTGTAGCTCAGTTTGTAGAATATAATGTGTATCTTAAAACGTGTTAGATATTTGGATCAAATACATTAAAAAAAAGTTTGTACAATATTCTATTTACACTTAAACAACTTGACATTAATAAACAATACATGAAGAACTAATCCTAATTAAAAATGGTATCATGCACTCTTTACACTTAAATAACTTGACATTAAACAATATATGAAGAACTAATTCTAATTAAAAATGGTATCATGCTCTTAAACAAAAGCTGGGTCATTTCAATGCATTATAACCTACAGTATAGTCCATCCATCCATCATCTTGGCCACTTATCTATTAGGGTTGCTGTGGCAACCAGATCATTATAGCAGCCCAGGTATCCCTGTCTGCAGCAACATCCACTACTGTAGCTCCTCCTGTGGGATCCCCAGGCACTCCCAGGCCAGCTGGGAGATATAATCCCTCCAGCGTGTCCTGGGTCTGCCGCGGGGTCTCTTCCCAGATGGTGGTACTTGGTACACCTCCAGTGGGAGGCAACCAGGGTGCCTAAACCACTTCAACTGGCTCCTCACAATGCGGGGGAGCAGTGGCTCAATTTTGAGCTCCTCCTAGCTCACCAAATCGAGAGTCGTCCGCGCATGCAGCCACTTTGCGGAGGAAACTATTTATCTACCTCATTTTTTTTGTCATTACCTTTAGCTTGCGACCATAGGTAAGGGTGGGAACGTAGACCGACCAGTAAACAGAGAGCTTTGCCTTATGGCTCAGCTCCCCCTTCACCACAACACTTCCATACAACGCCCCCGTTACAGCCACCGCTGCATCCAGCCATCTGTCGATATCTCATTCCCTTTTACCCTCAGTCATGAATATGACCCCGAGATACTTAAACTCCTCCAACTAGGGTATATTCTCCCAATTAACTGGGAGGGGACAACCCGTCCCTTTTTGTCTCTTTCAAGAGGAAGCCATAGCCGTAGTCTCAGAGGTTCACACTCACTACAAACCGTTCCAAAGCCTGCTGGTCACAGTGTGAAGAAGCACAAAGGACAACATAATCCGCAAAAAGCAGAGAGGACACCTTTACGCTCCCCCACCTGACACCCCCGACCCCTGCCCTGACTACACCTTGATATCCTGGTCATGAATATCATGAACAGGAGTGGAGACAAGCTGCAGCCCTCTGAAAACAAATGACCTATGACCGAGTATACAAGCACAGCTGAGCACAGAGAGACATGTACGTATGCTTTCTCCAAGTCCACTTGTATTTAGTTCGACTAAGGGCCATAATCTCCTTTCCATCACCGTGGCAAAAGCATTTCCCGGGAGGCTGATGACCGAATTGTTGGAGGTAGGGCTGGACCACAGAATACTCGGTTATTTCGTTATTCTTTTGATGGGTAGGTATTCAGTTTTAAATTGTGGGATTTAAATATTATTTTATTACATATTTGTTATCACCCAAAGGGATAAGGCCGTTTAAAGAGGGGGTGGAATACCCAAAGGGGTAAGGCCCTTTAAAGAGGGGGTGAAATACCCAAAGGGATAAGGCCCTTTAAAGAGGTTGGGTGAAACACCCAAAGGG